>ML808752.1:42179-61508 GCA_009831015.1 Picea engelmannii
GCATTCCTATTCCTAATAACGAGCGTGAGTTCTTTTTCCCAATAATGTGTGTGTGATTTAGGAACGTGCACGCATTCCTAATGTGCGTGCTCATTATTTTTATTTCAAATTTTGTATAGGAACACACACATGTTTTTGTACAAGTGTTTCTTCGAAACGTGCATGTGTTCTTGTACATGTTTTTCTTAGGAACGCACACGTGTTCTTGAGAACATGCATGTGCACACATTCTTGGGAACATGCCTACGTGGCTTGTTGATTGGAGGTTTAGGGTTTGACGAACCTGTCACATCATGAATGCATGCACATTCCTATAAACACACACGCGTTCCTATGAGTGTGCATTCCTACTAACCCCCTTTCCACTTTTTCGACCACCAACTTCATGCACTCATACCAATGTGACAAACATAGACCAGAATTTCAATGAGACAAAAATTTCTCGACGTCGCAATGTGACGAACATAACCCATTGTCGAATTGTGACAAACCTATTCAAACACCATAATGTGAGAAACAAAAACCCTTCGTCATGATTTGTTGACCATAAATTTACGATGTCATGTTACGAAAAAAAATTGATGTCACAATGAGATGAACAAAACATGATGTTGGCATGTGACAAACAAAACCTGATGTCACAATGTGACAAACAAAACATGATCAACACTGCAATGCAATTGTTCCATAGTAAAATACAGTTAAAATAATGAACATTGCACATCATAATTAGGTCCACATGGTCAACAAAGGTCAACCATCGACGTGCTCAACCATAATAAATTTCGATGAATCGTAGTCAACCTTTCCTTCCCAAAGTCAACCAAGTTCTACCAAAGTTAACCATGGTCATGGTCAACCACAATCAACCATATTCATTTCCAATTAAGGTATTAAAGTATTAAAGTATTAATAATGTATTTATTAAGGTATTAATACTTTAAGAATATATTTACTAATTTGTTATTAATTTAATAATGTATTAATAATTCAATATGCTAAGGGGAGGAAGGTGTGGAAGGGGTGTCGTATAGCCCTACAGGAAATTGTTTGCTAGAATTCACTTGGAATCTAGGAATAAACTCCAATAATATGGCTGAAGCATATGTGATTTATCAATGGATCTTGTTAGCACACGTGCAATAGCTGAATCGTATCACAATTTTAGGTGACTCAAAAAATATTATCTGCTACTTTGTCATGGGAACCACTCCAAAGAACACTAAGCATCAAAGAATTATAGACCGATCAAAAGATCTCATGTCCTCCATTCAAGAAAAAATATTCCACATTTTGTGTGAAAACAATAGAGAAGCCGACAAAATGGCTAACCAGGTGATCAAAATGGCCCCTGGATTTTTGAAAGTTTAGGGGCGGGTCCTTTTCGTAGCCCCTCCCTAATGAATCAATCACATGTCAAAATTCAACCACCTAGCTCCAGGTTAACCTCAGAAGACAACTGGAGTGTTCATGCATTACGAGAATAATTTTAAAAGATATGGGAAGTACCCTCACTATCTCCTATCTCATGCAATTTTGTAGGATGAGTTCGGTTTCGGTCTCGTCTATGGCGAAGAGTGGTCACTCCATGAATTTACCTCATGGAACTCCTCAAAAAATCGTACTTTGAAGAAGAAGGCCACTCAAGTGTTAATGGATTTGAGCATGGATGAAAACGTTGTAATCCTGATTGTAAGTGTGGAGTCTTAGAAAGTACACACCACCATAGCCTCTGAAGGACCTATGGTCCGTGGCAGAATTTGTAGCCATCTTCATTCATGCACCCTTGCTATTTGAGTTTCTATTAAAAGAGGAAGTTTGTCAATGCTAACTCAATATTCTGGGTGAAATTCACGTCTCCAATTCCTTATAGATTTCAGGGAAATTGCAGTTTAGGGACTCACGGATTCAGGTGGAGAATCAATTTCTCCACTACAGTTTTCATCCAAGAAAAAGGTAAGCTCAGAACGACACAGGTCAACTGGTAAGCTGTGTAATTTTGTGAAGAAGGAGATTTGTCTTGGAGGAGGAGCACCTAGCCTTCGACCCTCGCTCGACATTCATAATTTCAATTGAGTCGTTTCTTTTGTAACATCTCGCTCTTGCGCACTGAGCAAACTTATTCTTTGAGGACACTTGCTCGCAAGTGATCCAAATTATTATGCTATTAAAACATTTTATTTTGATTATGAGGCGTTATGGGTGATGTCATGCTGTTTTGCTGCATTGACATAGACAAGTGCTATTGACTCGATTTTACTAAGTGTGTAGGATTTCGGACCTCAAGGATGTAGAGGCATCAATGGAACCCCTTGGAATCTGGATCGAGTCGGGGAGTGAACTAATGGGGTTTGATTTTTTTATATGTGATATTAGTGCATCTAATTATATGATATGATATGGATATATCTCTGACATGATTCATTGATGATGCAGGCTCACGATAGCTTTCCAACCAGACTCACATGTGGAGTAGAGGGGTCACCCTCGACTACCAGAGATGTTGAGGGAGAGTTGTCGATAGCAGCCCTGCCACAACCTAGTAGCTCTCTCGCCGTGGCTCGAACTATAGGTTAATGATTACCTAGTTCAATAGGACCCATGATGTTGTGAGGGCAGACTGCGACAATCGCTCACAATGATTCTAAGGGGTGCACAATAAGGCATGGGCATTATTCCTTAGAGACCCTTAGTCTCCCACAAGATCACCTAGCGAAGTATTAACTCCAAGGGTTTTTTATGTCTGCCAAGTCATTCAAGAGGCGAGTAGCACCCTTGGAGCACGTGATGCGTCTTGAAGGGCACGTCGTGCAAGAAAAATGGAAAGAGGCGAGTGGCACCCTTGGAGCATGTAGTGCATCCTGAAGGGCACGCCGCGTGGTTATTTAATAATTGGATAAACCTAGATGGGTTTAGGACAAATAAAGTGTTAAGGAAGATTTGAAACCTTTCCCCAAAAAAAAAATGTTGCTAGCCTAGGAAAATAAGGTCTAGGTCTAAATTTTACTGGTGATAAAATTTTATCTCTCTATCTATCTATCTATCTATCTATCTATCTATCTATCTATCTATCTATCTATCTATATATATATATATAGGACAAATAAAGTGTTAAGGAAGATTTGAAACCTTTCCCCAAAAAACAATGTCACCCAGCCTAGGAAAATAAGGTCTAGGTCTAAATTTTACTGGAGATAAAATTTTATCTATCTATCTATCTATCTATCTATCTATCTATCTATCTATATATATATATATATTAATATATATATATATATATATATAATAATGATAATCTTCATTAATCTTATGACAAGAAGGGGGTAAGCAATTAAATTGATTTATAAAATATTTTGGGATAAAATTTAAAAAGGGGAAACAATTGTTTTACTTATTATGCTAATTAAAATTTTATTCATTAGAAAGAAAAAGGGAAAAAGGGTAAGTTTTTGCACTTGTCTTTTCAAGTTTAAATAAAAAGGGGAAATAGGGAAATCTAAAATAATTAGGAAAGCAGGAAAAAACAGGAAACATAAAAAGAAAGGGGAAACACAAGGAAAAATCAGAAAGTCTAACTTAGTAAGGTATATAGCATTAAAGAACCTTCTAAATTAAACTAAACTAGTAAATTAATATTGGGGAAAGTCATTAAATCCTATAAGGGAATTTGGGGACACCTAGGAGTGATTCTAGGAATGACTCTAGGTGGGTGAGGGAAATAAGGGTAATTAATTAATTAAAGAAATTAGTTTTTGGAGGAATGAAGGGGATGGGTGACACATCTACGGGGAGGAATTTTTATGAATTAAATTATTAAACATTAAATAAATTGGGATTTGGGAAAGTAAGGGACTTCAAAACTCTATATAATGGAGGGAGGAAAATGGTGATCGATCTCTTCTGTTTGTGTAACGTTATGCTGTAGAAATCTCTACTTGACTGACTTAGCTTGTGGGAGTTGGGATGCCTAGCTCGGTGAGGAGTGGTAGCTCGGCCTTGCGAGGCGAGCTAGGAGCTAGCTGATTCTATGGATAGTGTGTGTGGACCCTTTGCCTATCGGGGACCTAAGGGGGAAGAAGAGTACCCCTAGCATTGGCTAGGAGGTACCAGTGAAGTCTCATCGGTCGGAAAGTGGGAGTTGCATGAAGTCTCAATGGTACATTTTCTTTATTTTTGCATGGTAGATTGTTAGTATGGTTTATGATTTTAAGATATGCATGTTTAATTGGGTAAGGAAATTGATGGCCTTGGCATTCTAGTTGATGAATGATTTTTTTTTTTCATAGCCTTTAGCTCGATGATTGATTGACTCCCATGGAATTCAATTCCCGACATGTCTTGAACCCCCTTTTGTGTATTGATTTGTGATGATTGTGGTTGTTTTTTCCATTCATCCCTAGCTCATCAGTCCTCGCCCGAGGAGTCAGCCAGGAGCCTGATCTACGGTCATCTCTTCGGCATTAATATACCTATGGATCTCAATGCCCTTCTTTTCTATGCATGGATGATGAGCGAAGGATGTTCCTGTTATCCATCCACCTCTGTTGTTGTCCTTTGTTGAGTTTTGTCTTGCACCTTCTAGAAAAAAGTACCTCTGTGTATGGATTTCCTTGCGTCCTTGTTTGTTTTTCTCTACACTTGTTTTTGTTCTTAGTGCCTTAAGGTCTTCACCATGGATTTTCACTGCACTTGGGATGATAGAATCTCTGCGATCATTTCAAAGACTTTCTCATTGGATCTTTGTGTTTCTTTTTCTTGTCTGCGTTTTGCCCCTTGCTTATTACAAAAATTACTTATTATTTAATGACAGGAAAAACATAATTCCCTTATGGTGTGTTGTCACAATGATTTGACTATTATTTAATGACATAATAAAACGTAATTCCCCTCTGGTGTGATGGAACAACAAATTGTTGGTTATTTAATGATAGGAAAAACATAATTCCCTTATGGTGTGTCGTCACAACGATTTGATTATTATTTTATGACAGAATAAAACGTAATTCCCCTCTGGTGTGATGGAACAATGAATTGTTGGTTATTTAATGACAGGAAAAATGTAATTCCCCTCTGGTGTGATGGTACAACTAATTGTTGGTTATTTAATGACAGGAAAAACGTAATTCCCCTCTGGTGTGATGGCACAAGGAATTGCTTGTTATTTAATGACAGGAAAAATGTAATCCCCTTCTGGTGTGATGGTACAACATTTCTTTTATCATTTAATGACAAAAAATATGTAATTTCCTTCGGGTGCATTTTTCACAACGATTTTTCCATCGAAAAATGTGATTGAGTTTTTGTTGAATGCCCACAAATTTTCCATCTAAAAATGCAACTGAGTTGCTGTTGAATGCCAATAATTTTTCCATCTAAAAATGAGACTGAGTTGTTGTTGAATGCCCATGATTTTTCCATCTAAAAATGTGACTGAGTTGTTGTTCAATACCCATGATTTTGCCATTTAAAATGTCACCGAGTTTCTATTGAATGCCCACGATTTTTCCATTTAAAATGTGACTGAGTTGCCTTTGAATGCCCATGATTTTGCCATTTAAATTGTTGACTGTGTTTGTTGGAATGGACATGAATTTGCCTTAATGTTGACTGAGTTTGTTGTTGAATGAACACGAGTTGGTCCTTCTGTAGTTTTGTATTGTCCCTTTTATTCTCCTTCACCTTGAGTGTATACCCAGGATTCTCACTGCCACACTTTAATTACCCCAGTGATGTTACTGGCCATGTTAATTGCAATGATAAATGCTATATTAATTTCCTTATTAATTGCCAGAACAATTGCTACAACAATGGTAATGGTCAGTAGTTTCCTTTTTGCATGTTAATTACCATGCTAATTGCAATGATAAATGCTATATTAATTTCCTTATTAATTTCCATAACAATTGCTACAACAATGTTAATGGTCACCAGTTTCCATTTTGTTGTTATTTGCCATGTTAATTGCAATGTTAAATGCTATATTATTTGCCTTATTAATTGCCAGAACAATTTCTACAACAATGTTAATGGTCAACAGTTTCCTTCTTACTGATTAATTGCCATGTTAATTGGAATGTTAAATGTTATATAATTTCCATATTAATTGTGAGGACAATTGCTACAACAATGTCTTTGGTCCAATAATTGCCATGTTATTTGCTACAGTGAGTTAATGGTAAAAAAATTCCTTCTTATTGATTAAATGTCATAGTGAGTTAAATGGTTAATAGTTATGTAAATCGCCTTGTTATTGCACTATTACTTGTTATGTTAATAGTCATGTAAATTGCCTTGTTATTGTTATATTAATTGTTATGTTAACTAACATGTTAATTGCCTTGTTATTGCTATATTACTTGTTATGACAATAGTCATGCAAACTACCTTGTTATTGCTAAATTAATTGTTATGTTAATCATTATGTTAATTGCCTTGTTAACTGCTATATTAATTGTTATGTAACTACTAGGTTAATTGCCTTGTTAAATTGCTACAACGATGTTAATAGTTAGCAGTTTCCTTCTCAATGATAGTAGACAACTGGCATTGTTAGTTCGATCAATATAGCTAGATAACATGTTGAGATTTAACTGTTCATAAGTGTTATATTGGTAGCATTCTACATTAAGATTGTTAGTATTGTTATTTAATTTAATGGCTAGCTGGATGGAGATTTTGGATTATAATAGCATTGTCCATTTAGGTTGTAATAATGATTAAAATTAGATTGGGGAGTAAAGACTAGATTGCCAATTTTAGACTTTCTTACAATTGATGTTAGATTGTATTTATAATTATAGTTCTAGTATTGATTACTTAGACTTACTAGATTGATTGTATTAACATTAATTCAGCAGGTGCATTAATGAATAATTGTAATTTAGATGTGCCCCATTTAGAATGGTAACCCATGTTAGAATAGATTGTAATCGTTGAACAATTTAGACTGGGTGATTGGTTGGGTCATGGATGAATTCATTTCTTGGCTCATGTCTTCCCTGTTAGTCGTCCCCTGGTGTTTGGTCGACTTGTTGTTGGGTTTGGGAGCGGTTTTATTATCGGTACTCGGTTCCTAGTGCATCGGATTATCTAGAGTCCTCGATCCAGATAGCTTATGGCTGCGCCAAGTTTATCGATGTGTCTATCACCTGGGGACAACATGATTTCTGATGAGGGTCTCATGGTGTGCCTCATGGGATAGCACCGAACACGATCTTGGTCGAGGTAGGTGCATTCTATCTGAGTGTTGTCGAGCGTTGCAAGTTGCTTTTGGCATATGGATTGAATGCCTTCAGGCATTTGATTCGCGTGCCTTCAGGTTCTAGTATTTTTTCTTCTAGGCCATTGTGTTGGGATGGGGATGTTGTCCCTTAGCTTGTAGGCATGGTCGTGTTTGTGTCGAGCAGGTAGTCATTCCTCCTTGTTATTCTGCACATGTTTTTCCCAGTTTCCCTTGTGCCTTTGCATGGTGTCATAGTATCCTGTTTCTTGGACTACGTGCTTGAGTTCATCATCAGTGGTGTGGTTAAACTCTTGTCATCGTTGCCTTCTTTCCTAAAAACAAAAAAAAAAAATCACTTTTGCTTCACCTGTTGTCGTAACGATGGGGAGACCTCAAGGATGTAGAGGCATCGATGGAACCCCTTGGACTCTGGATCGAGTCAGGGAGTGAACTAATGGGGTTTGATTGTTTTATATGTGATATTAGTGCATAAGATTAGATGATATGATATGGATATATTTATGACAAGATTCGTTGATGATGCAGGTTGACGATAGCTTGCCAACCAGACTCACATGTGGAGTAGAGGGGTCATGCTCGACTACCAGAGATGTTGAGGGAGAGGTGTGGACAACAACCCTGCCACAGCCTACTAGCACTCTTGTCGTGGCTCGAACTATAGGTTAACGATTACCTAGTTCGAGAGGACCCATGATGCCATGAGGGAAGACTGCGACAGTCGCTCATGATGATTCTAAGGGGCGTGCAATAAGGGAGTGGCCTTATTCCTTAGAGTCCCTTAGTCTCCCACAAGATCACCTAGTGGAGTATTGACTCCAGGGGTTTTTGACATCTACCAAGTTAGTCAAGAGGTGAGTGGCACCCTTAGAACATGTGGTGCGTCCTGAAGGGCACGTTGCACAAGAAAAATGGAAAGAGGCGAGTGGCACACTTGGAACACGTAGTGCGTCTTGAAGGGCACGTCACGTGGTTATTTAATAATTGGATAAACCGAGATGGATTTAGGAAAAATAAAGTGTTAAGGAAGATTTTAAACCTTTCCAAAAAAACTGTCGCCCGACCTAGGAAAATAAGGTCTAGGTCTAAATTTTACTGGTGATAAAATTTATCTATTTTTAATATATATATATATATATATATATATATATATATATAAATAAAAATATATAAATATATCTATATATAAATAAAAATAAAATAAATAATAATGATAATCTTCATTAATCTTATGACAAGAAGGGGGTAAGCAATTAAATTGATTTATAAAATCTTTTGGGATAAAATTTAAAAGGGGGAAATAATTGTTTTACTTATTATGCTAATTAAAATTTTATTCATTAGAAAGAAAAAGGGAAAAAGGGTAAGTTTCTACACTTGCCTTTTTGAGTTTAAATAAAAAGGGGAAAGAGGGAAATCTAAAATAATTAGGAAACTAGGAAAAAAAAGGAAACATAAAAAGAAAGGGGAAACACAAGGAAAAGTCAGAAAGTCTAACTTAGTAAGGTATATAGCATCAAAGAACCTTCTAAATTAAACTGAACTAGTAAATTAATATTGGGGAAAGTCATTAAAACCTGTAAGGGAATTTGGGGACACCTAGGAGCGATTCTAGGAATGACTCTAGGTGGGTGAGGGAAATAAGGGTAATTAATTAATAAAATAAATTAGTTTTTGAAGGAATGAAGGGGATGGGTGAAACATGTATGGGGAGTAATTTTTATGAATTAAATTATTAAACATTAAATAAGTTGGGATTTGGGAAAGTAAGGGACTTTGAAACTCTATATTATGGAGGGAGGAAAATGGTGATGGATCTCTTCTATTTGCGTAACGTTACGCTGCAAAAATCTCTACTTGACTGACTTAGCTTATGGGAGTTAGGATACCCAGCTCAGTGAGGAGTGGTATCTCAGCCCTGTGAGGTGAGATGGGAGTTAGTTGATTCTCTAGATAGGGTGTGTGGCCCCTTTGCGGATCGGGGTGCTAAGGGGGAAGAAGAGTACCCCTAGCACTGGCTGGGAGGTACCGGTGAAGTCTCATCGGTCGACAAGTAGGATTTGCATGAAGCGTGCAGGAAATCAACTCAGAGTGGGCGATTGGGAAACGATACATTTTATTTATTTTTGCATGGTAGATTGTTAGTATGGTTTATTCTTTTAAGATCTGCATGTTTAATTGGGTAAGGAAATTAATGGTCTTGGCATTCTAGTTGATGATTGGATTTCTTTTTCATAGACTTTATCTCAATGATTGATTGACTCCAATGGCCTTCGATTCCTGGCATGTATTGACCGCCCTTTTGTGTATTGATTTGTGATGATTGTGGTTGTCTTTGCCTTTCATCCCCATCTCATCAGTCCTCACCTGAGCAGTCGGCCAGGAGCCTAATATACGGTCGTCGCTTCAGCGTTAATAGACCTATGGATCTCAACGCCTTGCTTTTCTGTGTGTGGATGATGAGCGAAGGATGTTCCTATCAGTTATCCACCTCTATTATTTTCCTTGGATAATTGTTGTCTTGTGCCTTCTAGCAAAAAGTATCTCTGCGTATGGATTTCCTCGTGTCCTTGTTGGTTTATCTCTGTTCTTGTTTCTATTCTTCGCGCCTTAAGGGCTTCACCATGGATTTTCATTGTGCTTGGGACGATATAATCTCTGCGATCATTTCAAATACTTTTCCATTAGATATTTGTGTTTATTTTTCTTGTCTGCGTTTTGCCCCTTGGTTGCTACAACAATTGCTTATTATTTAATGACTTGAAAAATGTAATTCCCTTATGGTGTGTTGTCACAACGATTTGGCGATTATTTAATGACATAATAAAATGTAATTCCCCTCTGGTGTGATGGAACAAAGAATTGTTGGTTATTTATTGACAGGAAAAATGTAATTCCCTTATGGTGTGTTGTCACAGCGTTTTGATTATTATTTAATGACAGAATAAAACGTAATTTCCCTCTGGTGTGATGGCACAATGAATTGTTGGTTATTTAATGATAGGAACAATGTAATTCTCCTCTTATGTGATGGTACAATGAATTGTTGGTTATTTAATGACATGAAAAACATAATTCCCCTCTGGTGTGATGACACAACGATTTTCTTGTTATTTAATGACAGGAAAAACGCAATCCCCTTCTGGTGTGATGGTACAACGTTTTGTTTATCATTTAATGATAGAAAATATGTAGTTTCCTTTGGGTGTGTTTTTCACAACGATTTTTCCATCTAAAAATGTGACTGAGTTGCTATTGAATGCCCATGATTTTTCCATCTAAAAATGTGACTGATTTTTTGTTGAATGCCCACGATTTTGCCATCTAAAAATGCGACTGATTTGTTGTTGAATACCTAGGATTTTGCCATCTAAAAATGTGACTGAGTTGTTGTTGAGTGCCCATGATTTTTCCATTTAAAATGTGACTAATTTGTTGTTGAATGCCCACGATTTTTCCATTTAAAATGTGACTAATTTGTTGTTGAATGCCCATGATTTTGCCATTTAAATTGTTGACTGTGTTTGCTGGAATGGGCACAAATTTTCCTTAATATTGACTGAGTTTGATGTTGAATGACCATGAGTTGGTCCTTCTGCAGTTTTTTATTGTCCCTTTTATTCCCCTTCACCTTGAGTGTATACCTAGCGTTCTCACTGCCACACTTTAATTACCACAGCGATGTTACTGGCCATGTTAATTACCATATTAATTGCAATGATAAATGCTATATTAATTGTCTTATTAATTGCCAGAACAATTTCTACAACAATGATAATGGTCAACAGTTTCCTTTTTGCATTTTAATTACCATGTTAATTGCAATGATAAATGATATATTAATTGCCTTATTAATTGCAAGAAAAATTGCTACAACAATGTTAATGGTCAACACTTTCCTTTTTGTTGTTATTTGCCATGTTTTTTTTTTTTGTTTGTTAATTTGTGCAGAACCTGTTGAGTACGCGATTAACCTGTGGCTTGAGAAACCGCGACTCAGGGGCATCTAAGCCGTCAAAATCACCCGGGGATCGCACCCAGCCTAAGCCACACCAACCCTTAACATGGTTGTATTTTTTGTCCCCGCAGGTTTCGAACCGGTGACTTTAACATCACAGAGTGGCTTAACAACACACTCCATCACCGACTGTCCTACACCTCGGGGACTTGTTATTTGCCATGTTAATTGCAATGTTAATTGCTATATTATTCGCCTTATTAATTGCCAGAACAATTGCTACAACAATGTTAATGGTCAGCAATTTCCTTCTTGCTGATTAATTGCCATGTTAATTACAATGTTAAATGCTATATAATTGCCAGGATAATTGCTACAACAATGTCTTTGGTCCAATAATTGCCATGTTATTTGCTATAGTGATTTAATGGTCAACAAATTCCTTCTTATTGATTAAATGCCTCAGCGACTTAAATGGTTAACAGTTATGTAAATCACCTTGTTATTGTGCTATTAATTGTTATGTTAACAATCATGTAAATTGCCTTGTTACTGTTATATTAATTGTTGTGTTAACTAACATGTTAATCGCCTTGTTATTTCTATATTACTTTTTATGACAACAGTCATGCAAACTACCCTGTTATTGCTAAATTAATTGTTATGTTAATCATTATGTTAATTGCCTTGTTAACTTCTATATTAATTGTTATGTAACTGCTAGGTTAATTTCCTTGTTAAATTGCTACAACGATGTTTAGTTAGCAGTTTCCTTCTCAATGATAGTAGACAGCTAGCATTGTTAGTTCAATCAATATAGCTAGAATACATATTGAGATTTAATTGTTCATAAGTTTTATATTGGTAGCATTCTACATTAAGATTGTTAGTATTGTTATTTAAGTTAATGGCTAGTTGGATGAAGATTTTGGATTATAATAGCATTGTCCATTTAGGTTGTAATAATGATTATAATTAGATTGGTGAGTAAAGACTAGATTGTCAATTTTAGACTTGCTTACAATTGAGGTTTGTTGCCACAGGGGCAGACCCAGGGTTCAACGCTCAAGAGCGCACCAACAAAGCCCTAACTACCGACCCTTTCGGCAACACCTGTGAAGCAGATGAAGTCTCACCCAAGGTAGAGGTAGGGGTGGTTGCAAGACTCAAGTGTTTGCAACCTTAGTTGGGACACAGATCTGTGATTATATCCTTTACAGAGAACTTAGCATCATTCTCTATGTAATTTATAGAAGGTTAGAAAAAATGTTAGTCGTTAAGAACACACAAATGTTTTCTCATTAATACTAGAACTCTTTTAAAGAAAAGATAAATCAAAATGATGAATTACTCTAAAATTACAGTTAAAATGATCTATTCTTTAATCAATAATTTTGAATAGTCTATGAAATTAGATATGCATAAGCATTGTTCTATCAAGTTGTAACACTAATTAGTATAATGGTTCTAATTCATTACTAGTATCCCATTGGTATCACAATAATCTCATAATGATTACCATAGTGTTACTCTTTCACACTTGTATTATCTAGCACACACTAATTAATCTAGGAGTCAACCATGAAAATAGACCTTCTCACAAAGAAGCGCTAGTTGGTGATGGAATCCAACATCGCAGGATCGATGCACAAAGGGGATGAGTTTCAGCGGGTGGGAAAATTACGTTGACAACCCACTTAACGAACTAACACCCTAGTGCAAGTTACCTCACCGAGTAGTGGGAAACCCTCCAAGGAGTCTGAGTGAGTCTATCCAACGTCAATCCTAGGTACAACACCACCTTCCTTGTGTTGTCACCTTGGGTAGGAAGTCTAAATGATGATGGCCTCTATGGTACCACCTACTATACCAAAGTAGAGGGGGATAGTCGACAGTTGACACCAATACCTACTATACCAAAGTAGAAGGGTTGATTACTCTATTGGCCCCAATGAGACCTCATGCTTGAACCTTGTGTTAGAACGACTTCCTAAATTCAACGATATAGCAACTGGATTTCACTACCTAACTCAAAGATTTATGTTTGTTTAGAATCTTTGGAAACTTATTCTCACAATCATATTCCAAATCTATAAACCTAAGCTAAGATGGGTTTGAAGAGCCCTATAAAAGATTCTAGATAAATTTTAATTAGCCCTTGATTTTAGGTTATTGTTACTCAAAGGAGTCATCATGAAAATGATGGCGTTTCGACTCGACTCTTTAAACCATGAAAGAGGAAAATGAAATGCAAGAATTTAAACTTTGATGAAAACTATCTATGGGAAGGATCAAGAGGTTGTAAGAAAAGAAATAATTTCTTGATAGATTACTATGTGTGCATTGCTAATGACAAAACGTATGAGATAATTATCCAGATAAATGGAATAAAAATGACCCAAATTTTAAAAATACCATGCAAATGTCATAGTTCACTTAGTACACCTATACAACATTGAAAAGAACAATGCAATAAAGAAAAAATGATACAAATCCTTGTTTCATAAGAGGAATGTCACATAAGGATTTCAATTTCTTATGTTCTCTATAAATTCTGAATATTTCCAAGACATAAGAGGTGTAAACATGGTGATATTAGTGCCCAACAAATCTATGTTCCTACAAAACAAAGGTTAACAAATTTCCATAAGTAGGGAAGGGATAATGACAACAATTACCATGAGAGTACAACATTCAAGAAAATATGAAAGAGAGAGGAGAAAAGAGGTGAGAGGATACCACACTAGGGTTGATCTAGTGAAGGAAAGAGAGGTGAGAGGAAACAATTATTATGAGAGAGGGTGAAATTTGGAAATGCTATCCTACAACTAGTGACGACATTAGAGGTGGAATTATCGTGAGGTGACATGAATGAAAATGTGAAGTGATGATGTTGAAAGGAACCATCAAAGGAATTGATGATGGTGAGGTGATATTATCAATATTTTGGAAAGGAACCATTGAAGGCACATATATTAATTTAATGTGACATTATTGAGGGCATGTGGCATTGATTCTAGAAAGTGTAAAATTTTGAGACCCGAGAGATCTAGAATTCGATGAGAAAAATAATACTAATCCAATAAATTTTCAAATAAAAAAGGAAGAGAGACATAGATAATAATTTACTCCACATGAATGAATGTATTCACAATATGTTCAAAATTACAATGAGATCAATCCAATATGTAGAGAGGAATTGATCTTGTCACTAATAAAAACAACTACCACTAAAATTAGTGTAAAAATGGCTAAAGAACATGAATAAACATATAAAATAGATAAACCTCACCTAAAATGAGTATGATAGGATGAAAAGTGCAAGTTTACTAACTGATTAGCTAAACATGCAAATTTTACTAAAGAAAGGGGGTAAATCCCTAAAATCAAGGGACAATTTCCTTGATTTAAGGAGGAAGTGTGATCTCCTTCATTTAGGTGTCTAAACTTTGAATGGAAGTTGTAAAGGAGTTATTAATTGTATTTATAACTAAATAAATCAAATTTAACTCCCTAAACTTAAGGAAAACTCCCTAAAATCAAGGAAGGTGTCTCCTACCCTCTCTAGAAAGTCGAATCAAGTGAGGAAAAATGCATTGGGATGCATTAACCAAGGTCTAGGTGACCAAGACAAGTAATACACCAAGGGAAGTTAGTATTATTCTCTAAAACCCCCCCTTAATCCTAACTGTAGTGACATAATAAGAAAACGTGAGTTCCAGCTACTAGGCCATTTTAGGTACTCAATACAATAATGAACCCCTGATAAAATGAGGAAAGAGGGAAAACCTCATGGGAAACCCTCCCCAAAATATGACATAGAAAAATGATAAGTAAAATGTGATAGTATACCCAGTTTTCTCTACCACAACCAAAATATTCTGCAAGTAAGAGAATTTCTTCTTAGTGAAGGATTTGGTGAAGGTGTCTGCAACCTGCTGCTCAGTGGGGTAGTACTGTAGTGAAATCACTCGGTCATAAACATACCCCTGTGGATGCTCCATATATATATCCTCCTTCATATATACATGAATAAAATCACTCTTCACATCCATGTGATGGACTTCCCAGTGTCGATAAGTCACAATGGCCAAAATTAGCCTGATAGAGTCCATTTTTGCAACTGGTGCAAAAAGTCTCAGTATAATCAATGTCATGTACCTGATAGTAACATTTAACAACAAGAAAATATTTATACTTACTAATATCACCATTTCCATCCATATTTTTCTGCAATATCCATCTGTATCGAACAAGATTTCTTCCTTTCAGAAGGGGAACCAAATCCCAGGTTTGGTTCTCCATGAGAGCACTGTACTCCTCATCCATACCAACATCCCAGAAGGGGTTTCCCGTGGAATATGGATATGAATGCGGATCTGATGCAAGTGAAATATATCAATGTATTTGAAATAACTTCTCTGTTGTAGCCAAGGTAGTGGGGGCCTTGAAAAATTGTGTTCTAGTCCTCCTCGGATCTGTCGGATTGTCAACCAGTTCACCGACATCATGCAAAGTCTCTTTGGCCCATACTAGTAGGGGATACAAGGAATCCATGAAATGATCATAAAACTATGAATTTGATCCAAATACCTTCTCATCATAATTATCTGAAGTTCTCGAATGAGCATCAAAACCCTCTTCAATTGTTTCATCCAAAAAATCCCTGGCAGGATGATCTGAAACTACATGTAGTGGGCCCTCTTCGAACTTCACACTTTGAAAGTACCTGTAATTATGATTCCCAAATATATCATGACATAGCATTATAGATTCATTAGTATGATTCAAAAATTTTGTATATACATATTTGAGAATGAAATGAGATAAGGAATACAATCAAGAGTGATGATCTACAACACCATGAGCTACCTAGAACCTTATTTCTAAGTCCGAAATCTCCACTGAATCTGGATAGAATTTGACCTTTTTTTCAGAACATGAATGTGTGATCTAATATATGGAAAGAAATTTCATGTAGATCAAGGGGACAAAAAGCACATTATCAAACTATCCCCCTTCCAAAGAAACTATGCCTTTACCACATACCTTAACCGGTGTGTCGTCTGGCATGTGAATAGAAGGTCTTGTGCACTCTTTGATGGACGAGAATGATTCTTTATTTGCATAAAGATGATTAGAAGCACCTGAATCAAGGATACAAGTGCATGGGGACCATGATTTTTCTTCATCCTTCTTCCTTTCATTTGTCGGGACCATGAGATTGTTTTGTTGTAGCATATTTTCCATCTCATATATAGTTTTCCTCATACAAGAATCTTCAGGATGATATCCTTTTTTAAAATACCTGCATTTATATCTTTCCTATTTCTTCTTCCCTTTGTGATCTGAAGAATATTCATCCAACGGTTTCGAGAACTTTTCCTTTCTAGCCTCGGGGTTTTTTCCATTCCCCTTTTTCCGATCTTTGAAATTCGGTTTTCTTGCTTCGATTGCTGCAAGAGAATGATCTATAGAACCATTTATGTAGCCCGTGGAAACTAATTTTTCCTTCTCTTGAGTTAGTGCTTCAATAAAATCATCTAAAGAGGACATTTTCCACTTCAGAGTTGTTAATTTTGAAGCATGAAACGAGGAAACAAAAACTGAATAATTGAGACCTAGTTTTGAGAGAATGGAAAGGATGAGTCGCTCATATTTTTTCACTAATTTGAAATATTTAAGATGAATTTAAATAGATTTAAATTTTGTAAAATACTCTTGAAAACAATTAAATTTGACGGATTCAAACCAATGAGCTCGTTATCCAAACTATAGGCTCGAAGTTCATCCTGTTTGTGGAACAACTCTTCCAACTTGGTCCAGATCCCATTGGGGGATGATGTGGTGTCGACATGGAACACCATGTCTCTTGATATGGAGAGACATATAATCCCAAAGAATTCATCCATTTGATTGAAATACTTTTCCTTCTCCACAACATTCGTTGGATCAACTTTCGTACCCATTGTTTTCTGGTAGAGACCTTTGCTTCGAAGAGCAAGGGTGATCTCGGATTTCCATTCAAAGTAGTTGAATGGATTTAGGAAAACTTGCTTGGGCTGAAGGTCTTCATACATTATTTTTTTGGCCTCCTTTGATGACATTTCACCTGCAAATAAAACTAGTATACCTCTCCCTCATATTCCCTGAGGCTCTCATACCATGTAAAATGTGGAGACTCGAGAGATATAGAATTCGATGAGAAAAATAATAATAATATAATGAATTTGAAAATAAACAAAGAATATATATATATAGAATAATTTACTCCAAAAGAATGAATGTATTCACAAAATGTTTGAAATTACAATGAGATCAATTCAATATGTAGAGAGGAATCGATCTTGTCACTAATAATAGAAAGTGCCACTAAAAGCAGTGTAAAAATGGCTAAATCACATGCCTAAACCTATAAAATAGATAACCCACACATAATATGAGTATGATAGGCTTAAAAGTGAGAGTTTACTAACTAATTAGTTAAACATGCAAAGTTTACTAAAGAAAGGGGGTAAATCCCTAAAATCAAGGGACAATTTCCTTCATTTAAAGAGGAAGTGAGATCTCCTTCCTTTAGGTGTTTAAACTTTCCATGGAGGTTGGAAAGGAGTTATTAAGTATATTTATAGCTAAATAACTCAAATTTAACTCCCTAAACTTAAGGAAAACTCCCTAAAATCAAGGAAGGTGTCTCCTACCCTCTCTAGAAAGTCAAATCAAGTGAGGAAAAATGCATTGGGATGCATTAACCAAGGTCTAGGTGCCTAATACAAGTAATACAACAAGGGAAGTTAGGATTATTCTCTATTGGAAAGACATCCTTGAAGGAATGAGGTGAATATGTTAGCATGGGGATGACAAAGGAACATAAGGAAATAACGTTAATTAAGCACCATCAAAGGTAGGAGGAGAGCATTGAGAGGAAGGAAATTTCATGGAAATGAAGGTGACCTTATAGCTATAAGATACAGGATGGAAACACCAAATATAACCTCTTAGGGATGATAGAAAGGGAGCGGTGACTAGTCTCAACTAAGGAATTCCACCTTGAATGCCTTTATGTGGCTGAGAGGAGATAATTGTACAAAATTTAAAGCTACCACCCTTTCATATTACTTAATAAAGCTTGTTTTTTACAAAGAGGTTTGTTCATGGTCAAGGGTACCTAAATCAAAGACATCATCTGGGATGAAATACATATTGCAAAAAATTCCAACCAAGGGATTGAGGATGAAGCAGGTTGTAATCAAATATGAGATGTTGAAGAAGCCAAAAGGTAACATAGGCCAGCTAGAATTCTAATTATAAGCTTAAAGAGTAGCCATGTCACCCTTCCTGATCACCTTCATTTTTAGTTGTATCAATTGATCCTATCTTAGACTAAACCATTTTTTTTGGGAAATATTTGAATGAATTCCCAAGTCAACAGGCCATATTTTCTAGGTGTGAATCAACAAAAAGGGAAAAAGTGGTCAAGCCATTGTGTCACTTTTCCACTATAGTTTCTAATCAACCTAGCAAGGCTGGGTTAGAGCATATTCTAGTTATGGTACATGGTGTTAGGTAATATCATACACACTTTTGCAATACCTTGTGAACTTTGGAAATCATAATGGATTGGGATTAGTTGAGGAGACATTGAAAGACTACTAAGCATTTGAGAAGACTAGTTCCTAGACTCCTATTGTGACCATTGAGGATGATCTACATGATTATGTTCTTTATGTATTGGGATTCCAAATTTGGAATGAAGTAGAAAAAAAAAACCCTTCATATATAGGAGTGCACCAATAGAAAGAAAAGGGAACACCCATCGACCTCCACACTATGGACAATATACCATCTAAGAAAATAATTGACAAAGAAATGGAAATGGTGGCTAGAGTCTTCTCAAGAGTAGGAAGAACTAGAGATGAGATGGCATTTTGGATTCATGGTTCTAGTGTATGTTGAAATGATATAGGATCTCAAGAGGATAAGTCGATGGAGGAGTCAAAAGGAGAGGAAATCCATGAGCATGTCCTCAACAATACTATTCCTCCATTCTCACCACTACAAAATTTATTCATTATGGAAAAAATTGAGCAACTCGCACATGAACCTATATTATATTAATTGATTAATGGAT
>ML808752.1:62846-81145 GCA_009831015.1 Picea engelmannii
CATTAGTTGTAATTATACCTCCTAGTCTCCTATATATACCAAGGAGACATTTTCATTTTGAATCATCTTGTACTTGAACATTTAAGTGGGGTAAAAGGAGGTTTCCCCCTCGAAGAGGCTTATTATCTGAAATTGTATCTTTTCCAAGGCGTTGAGTACTTTTTCTGAGGTTTTTTTATGCTAAAATTGGTATTTGGTTCTTAACAAGCCTTGACCTCAGATTTGAATCCAACAAACTCTAGAGATGACGAGGATTTTTCCCTGATTTTTCTCAGTAGTCAAAGATCTCCTGAAATAGCCCAACACTCCCTCAAAAGAGTACACAGAGCATTGCAACGCTCACCCAAAGAAGGATAGGGAGCATTGGCACTCTCTGAGAGTGGTTAGGGGAGTGCTTCCCAAAGTTTCCTTAAAAAATCCCAGCACTCCCCCAAAAGGGTGCACAGAGTGTTGGAATGCTCCCCTAAAGAAGGCTAGGGAGCGCTGGACTCCAAAATTGATTTTTAAGTGGTTTTCTTCATGGAAAATTCTTTGTACTCTTCATCAAAGACACAACATAGGCGATATGGCAGTATGATGTTTGCGACATTTGTGGTCAAGATGTGATACTTATGACACTTGTAATGATGACACTTGCGACACTATTGAAGTGAGTGATTTTGATGTGTAACAACTAGTAGATGGGTGCCCAATTTTCTTTGAAATGAATGGGTGCGGGCAGATTAGTTTGGAATATGTTTTTTTTTTTTTTTTTGAATGTTTAATTATTTTTTGTTTTATATTTAATTAATATATATATTATATAATATAAAACCTTTATAGCCAACATCCCCCTATAAATATCTATGTTATGGTTCCTCCTTGTAAATTGGTGACAAAAAATTCCCATATAGGGCTTGCATGTTGGCTTATGGTCCAATGCATGGCTCATGAACCCTAATGTCATGGACCATGGATCTTATATATTGTTTGGTGCTCTAGGGATAGTTCTCATGGCCTAAGAAATAATCAAGGGATAACATTAATGGAGGGTGACATTATGTTATATAATTTATTGTTGGTGCTCATGAATCATGTGTGAGGGCTTGAGACACCACATAGAAAACATACAAAGAATCTTTGTCTTATGAACAAGATATGGTACTGTCCATTTTGAGTTTTGGCATAGAGATTGTTTTGAGAGACTACACTCCATTGCACCATATAATCCCTACATAAGGAATAATTTTTCTAACACAAATACATTTGAACCCAAAATCCGAAGGAATCCTTTGACGCCACCCAAAAAATTGGCCTTGACGTCGGATTTTACCTTTACAAATTGTAATTTTCTTGTTTTTTTTCAAATTGTACCCGATGGTCGTCATGCACTAAGATATAAGAGATAAGAATATTGAAAGATACCAAGATCCTACCAAAGAAACATTCCTTGCAGAGATAAGAGTCTTGAAATCTATCAAGATCCTACAAAACAAATGATGCTTTGGCCATAAGGGATTGTCAAATTTCATTTGCTAGCTAAGTCGGTTCAGAATTTGCATGTGACATAGCACTAGCATTCAATAGTCAAATTGTTATATTTCATAGTCATGCATCATGTGTGAGGGCTACAACCACCACAAAGGAAACATACAAATAATATTTGTCTTATGTACAAGATATGGTACTATCCATTTTGAGGTTTGGCATAGAGATTGTTCTTATAGACTACACTACATTGCACCATATAAGCCCTACATAAGCCCTGCACTCCTTTCAAACCATGTAACATAATTCAAAGACACATGCATGACCTATAAGCCCCATTCAAATGTCATTATTTCCTATGTATATTCCTAATACAATGCATTTTAGTTGTTTCTTTAAAATTTGTTTGAGATGCATGTCCTCGCATCTAGTACTGCAAGGGCATGCAATAACATAAAAAAATAAGAACTTGATAAATTGCATAAGATTCATTAGCTATGCCGTGTCTTTTTTTTTTTCTTTCATATAACTACTTTTTTGCTCCATAAAGAATATTAGTACAAAATCATTATTTAAATACAAAACTCCATCAAGCGTCTTCTTCTTGCCACCAAAATCTTGGGCCAAAGTCCCATGTTTTCGAACAGTTTCGACGAAGATGCTATAACAATGAATAACATTATGTTCATTGAAACTTCATTGCTACAATACTATGAAAACAATGATGACATTTATTGATCATTCAAGGTATATTGCTCATTCATGAGGCCAAAAGCATATCAGCTCATGCATATTTAGACCTTATTGCAACACTGATTGAATTAAGGTAGTTTATTTTAACTATGTATTTCTCCACAAAAAAGAGAGAGATTTAACCTGTGGTAGTCAATTTTCTTTTAAAAGAGATTAATAATAGTTTATACTTGCATTTTTAATGACCCAATTCTTCGGTTATGGGGGTTCATAACCATATAGCACTTTAAATTGGGTAATTTTGGAGGTAGAGTAATACATAATATCATACCAATAGTTCATTAGATGCAACCACCTCATACATTTCCTTTTTTCTATCCCATGTGTACATTTGAAGATATCCCCTCCTCCAAGAACTTATAAACTACCATTGTTTAATGGTGATATACACTAGGCTTGTTGTTTGATTGTTAAATTGTTTGTGTGAGTCATGTTTGAGTCTAGAAACCCTCCCATGACATAAATGCATGCGTCTAGTCTAACCATGTCAATGCATGATTAATCACACAAGCTTAAAGGTATTTTGTGTCTTTGTTTTTTTTTATCTCATCTAAGTACTCTTTTCATCCATAAAAAATATTAGTACAAAATCAATATTTAAATAAAAAATCTCATATATCTCCTTCTTCCTGCCACAGCCAAAATCATAGGACTAATTGGCATGGTGTTGGTTTTGAACGACACAGACGATGAATATAAAGAGTGGGTGTGTGAGTGATCTCTGAGTCTCTAAACCCTCCCATATTGTCAAGGCATGTGAACAATATATCCATGTTAAATCTTGATGCATACACAAACATTTTGAAAAAATTTAAACGTTGCCCCCATTCACAGGTCATTGTTGCCCATCATGTACATTATCCTTAGTATATTGTCTTTTAATAAATTTTTCCTTTAAAATTCGATTGAGAAAATTAAAACGAAACAAGGAAGAGATGGGTTGATATATAGAGTGGGTGTGTGAGTAATATTTGAGTCTGGAAACCCTTCCATATCATCAAGACATGTGAACAGTCTATCCATGTTAAATTTCAGTGCATATGGAAACATTTTGAAAAACTTTCAACCTTGGAAGCATTCACAGGTTATTGTTTCCCATCATTTACTCTATCCCTAGTACAATGTCGTTTAGTTGTTTCCTTTCAAATACGATCAATACGCATGACGTGCCTGCATCTATTACTTCAATGGAATGCAACAACATTGATAAAGAAGTACTTGATTAATCACACAAGCTTCAATATCAATGATTTATTGTCTTTGTTTAAGTATTATTTTTCTCCATAAATAATATTAGTACAAAATCATTATTTAAGTACAAAGTCTCATATATTTCCTTCTTCTCGCCATGAAAAAATCATGGGCCTAACTAGCATCATGTTGGTTTTGAACGACACAAACTATGAATATAAAGAGTGGGTGTGTGAGTGAACTTTGAGTCTGGAAACCATCCCATATCATCAAGGAATACAAGCAGTCTATCCATGTCAAATTTCGGTGCATACAAAAACATTTTGAAAAAATTTCAAAGTTGGCCTCATTTAGAGGTCATTGTTTCCCATCATGTACTTTATCCCTAGTACAATGTTGTTTAATGGTTGTTTCCTTTAAAATTCGATAGAAAAAATTAAAACAAAATGAGGACTATATGGGTGGATATATAGAGTGGGCGTGTGAGTAATAATTTAGTATGTAAACCCTTCCATATTGTCAAGGCATGCGAACAATCTATCCATGTGTGATTTCAGTGCATACAGAAACATTTTGAAGGAATTTCAACGTTGACCCTATTCACACGTTGTTGTTGCACATCATGTACTGATCTAGCCCTAGTACACTATATTTTAGTTGTTTCCTTTAAAATACGACTAAGATGCACGTCCCCGCATCTAGTACTGTAAGGACATGCAATAACATTGATAAAGAAGTACTTGATTAATCACACAATCTGCAAGTTATTTTATGTTTGTTTTTTTCTCTCATCTAAAAAATATTTTGCGCCATAAATAATATTAGTACGAAATCATTATTGAAATACAAAATCTCATCTATCTCCTTCTCCTCACCACAACCAAAATCATGGGCCTAATTGGCATGATGTTGGCTTTTAACAACACAGATGATGAATATAAAGAGTGGGTGTGTGAGTTAGCTTTGAGTCTGGAAACCCTCCCATATCATCAAGGCATACAAATAGTCTATCGATGTAAAATATCGGTGCATAAAAAAACAGTTTGAAAACATTTCAACATTGGCCCCATTCATAGGTCATCGTTTCCCATCATGTACTATAGCCCTAGTACAATGTTTTTTAATAGTTGTTTCCTTTAAAATTCGATCAAGAAAATTAAAATGAAACAAGGATGAGATGGGTCGATATATATAGTGGGTTTGTGAGTAATATTTGAGTCTGGAACCCCTTCCATATATTCAAGGAAAGTGAATAGTCTATCCATGTCAAATTTCAGTGCGTACATAAATATTTTGTAAGAATTTCAACGTTGGCCCCATTCACTGGTTATTTTTTCCCATCATGTACTCTATCCCCAATACAATGTATTTTAGTTTCTTCCTTTAAAATATGATCAAGATGGATGATGTCCCCACATCTAGTACTGCAAGGTAATACAATACTGTCGATAACAAAGTACGTGATTAATCATACAAGATTCAATATCAGTTATTTATTGTCCTTTTTTTTTGCTCTCATCTAAGTACTATTTTTCTCCATAAATAATATTAGTACAAAATCATTATTTAAATACGAAATATCATCTATCGCCTTCTTTTTTCCATGACCAAAATCATGAGCCTAATTGGCATGATGTTGGTTTTGAATGACATAGGTGATGAATATAGAGAGTGGGTGTGTGAGTGATATTTGAGTCTAGAAATCCTCCCATATTTTCAAGGCATACAAACAATCTATCCATTTCATATTTTTGTGTATACAAAACCATTTTGAAAAAATTTCAATGTTGGTCCCATTCACAGGTCACTTTTTCCCATCGTGTACTCTAGCCCTAGTACAATGTCTTTTAATAGTTGTTTCCTATAAAATTTGATCGATAAAATCAAAATGAAACGAGGACGAATTGGGTCAATGTATAGAGTGGATGTCTGAGTAATATTTGAGTCTGGAAACCCTTCCATATCGTCAAGGCATGCGAACAGTCTATCCATGTCAAATTTTAGTGCATACTGAAATATTTTGAAAGAATTTCAACGTTGGCCCCATTCACGGGTTATTGTTTCCCATCATGTATTGATCTAGCCCTAGTACAATTTCTTTTAGTTATTTCCTTTAAAATACAACTGATATGCACATCCTCGCATCTACTAGTACTATAAGGGAATGCAATAACGTTGATAAAGTAGTACTTGATTAATCACACAAGCTTCAAGTTATTTTATGTATTTTTTTTTCTCTCATCTAAGTACTCTTTTGTTCCATAAATAATATTAGTAAAAAATCATTATTTACATATGAAATCTCATCTATCGCCTTCTTCTCACCACGACCAAAATCATGGGCCTAATTGGCATGATGTTAGTTTTGGATGACACATACGATGAATATAAAGAGTGGGTGTGTGAGTGATATTTGAATTTGGAAACCCTCCCATATCATCAAGGTATACAAATAGTCTATCCATGTTAAATATTGGTGCATACAGAAGCATTTAAAAAAAAATTCAAAATTGGCCCCATTCACAGGTCATTGTTGCCCATCATGTACTCTAGCCCTAGTACAATGTCTTTTAATAGTTTTTTCCTTCAAAATTCGATTGAAAAGTTAAAAATAAATGAGGACGCTATGGGTCTATATATAGAGTGGGTGTGTGAGTAATATTTGAGTTTGGAAACCCTTCGATATCTGCAAGGAACGCAAAAATTCTATCCATGTCAAATTTCAGTGCATAAATAACTTTTTTGAAGGAATTTCAATGTTGGCCCCATTCACAGGTTGTTGTTTCCCATCATGTAATGATCTATCCCTAGTGCAATCTCTTTTGGTTTTTTCCTTTAAAATACAACTAAGATGTACATCCCCACATCTTCTAGTACTGCAAGGACATGCAATAACGTTAATAAAGAAGTATTTGATTAATCAAACGAGCTTCAAGTTATTTTATGTCTTTGTTTTTTTCTCTCATAAAAAACTCTTTTGATCCATAAATAATATAATTAATACAAAATCATTATTTAAAATGAAATCTCATCTATTTTATTCTTCTTTCCATGACCAAAATCATGGGCCTAATTGACATGATGTTGGTTTTGAACGAAAAAGACGATGAATATAAAGAGTGGGTTTGTGAGTAATATTTGAGTCTGGAAACCCTCCCATATTGTCAAGGCATAAAAACAGTCTATCCATGTAAAATTTTGGAGAATACAGAAACATTTTGAAAAAAAATCAATGTTGGCCCCATTCATAGGTCATTGTTTCCCATCATGTACTCTAGCCCTAGTACAATGTATTTTAATAGTTGTTTCCTTTAAAATTTGATCGAGAAAATTGAAATGAAATGAGGACAATATGGGTTGATATATAGAGTGGCTGTGTGAGTAATATTTGAGTCTCGAAACCCTTCCATATCGTCAATGAATGCAAACAATATATCCATGTCAAATTTCAGTGCATGCATAAACGTTTTGAAAGAATTTCAACGTTGGCCCCATTCAGAGGTTACTTTTTCCCATAATGTACTGATCTAGCCCTAGTACAATTTATTTTAGCCGTTTCCTTTAAAATACAACCGATATGCACAACCCTACATCTACTAGTACTGCAAGGGCATGCAATAATGTTGATAAAGAAGTACTTGATTAATCGCACAAGCTTCAAGTTATTTTATGTCTTTGTTTTTTTCTCTCATATAAATACTCTTTCTCTCCATAAATAATATAATTCGTACGAAATAATTATCTAAATAAAAGATATCATCTATCTCCTTCTTCTCGCCATGACCAAAATCATGGGAATACTTGGCATGATGTTGGTTTTGAACGACACAGAAGATCAATATAAAGAGTGGGTGTGTGAGTGATATTTGAATATGGAAACCCTCCAATATCATCAAGGCATACAAACCATTTATCCATGTCATATTTCGGTGCATACAAAAAAAATTTGAAAAAATTTCAACGTTGGCCCCATTCACATGTCATTGTTGACCATCATGTACTCTAGCCCTTGTACAATGTCTTTTAATATCTTGTTCCTTTAAAATTTGATCGATAAAATTAAAATGAAATGAGGCGGAGATGGGTTGATATATAGAGTGGGTGTGTGAGTAATATTTGAGTTTGGAAACCCTTCCATATCGTCAAGGCATGCGAACAATATATCCATGTCAAATTTCAGTGCATATAGAAACATTTTGAAATAATTTCACCATTGGCCCCATTCATAGGTTATTATTTCCCATCATGTACTCTATCCCTAGTAAAATGTATTTTATTTGTTTCCTTTAAAATCCAATCAATATGCATGATGTATTCGCAACTAGTACTGCAAGGGAATGCAATATTATCCATAAAGAAGCACTTGATTAATTACACAAGCTTCAATATAAGTTATTTCTTGTCTTCTTTTTTTTCTCTCATCTAAGTACTCTTTTTCTCCATAAATAATATTAGTACAAAATCATTATGTAAATACAAAATCTCATGGGTCGATATATAGACTGGGTCTGTGAGTGATCTTTGAGTATAAAGATGAATGAATGGACTTCTCTTGGATTCGAGAATAATTTATCGTCTACTAAATAAGGCCAACCACGTGATGGTGGAAGCTCATATGGCCCCTCCCCCACCTCACATCAATCTCAATTTCCCAATACTCAATATATAAAATAGAAAATAAACAAAAGAAACATAGTAATCATGCATAGAAACTACCAAAACAAAAACGAAATAAAACTTAAAAACATGTAATTAACCCACATAAAAAATTATTTAAAGAGAATATTTTATACAAATTAAAATATATAGTTACATACCTCATCCAACACAACATTTGTATAATCCTTGTTATGTATATTCTTCTTGATCATCCAACTCGACATTTGTATCAGTATCCGATTCAGAAACAATGTTGAAATCATTGATGATATCATCATCGTCATCAATGTCATTTCCAATCATACCTTCATCAATATCATCATCAAGAACTGGCGCATTGTCTCCTACGCCTGGTTCATCTTCTCCATCTTCTTCATCCGTCGACCCATATTCTTCCTTCTCTAGCTCTACATCATCTTGTTCTCCAATATCGTATTCTTCATCTACAATATACTTTATTGGCCTTCCTCTTGGATAATATCTAACAACAAATGACCAATCCATGTTACCTAGAACCTTTGAGTAAAATACTTGTTCACATTGACTTGGAAAAACATAACGATCATTTTCTTTTTCAAAAAATGTTGTTTTAATCATCGGAAATCCATTGGGTTGAATAACAATTCTTTCCTCATCATGTTCATGCATTCGTAACCTATACCATTTGACATCAATTAAAACTAATTTGAAGGAATTAAAGGCACACTCAATTATATCATTCAAAAACCCATAGTATCTATTTTCATATTCTTGAGGACGTCTGTCACTCATAGAGGAAACATTAGTGACCTAGAATACTACAGTTATCCCACTATTACAAGTTTTATTGGTTTCATCCAACTATTTGATGTGAAATTTATGACCATTGCACCACATAGCCTTGTGGTGTTTCAACTACAATATGCCAGACATGTAAAAGATGCATTGTCAATTAATAATAACAAAAGTGATATCACTTTGAAAGAATGATATGAAAAAACACACCTACAGTCACATTAATATAATATAAAATAACTGAATAAAATGGGTAAATTTTCTTGCCTTTCCATCTTTCAAACAATATGCCAAATCTATTTCCTTATGCGTAACATCAAAATATCTATTACGATGAGCTTCTCTAACCAATTCAGACAGTTCTTTCTATGATAACCTACCTCCATGATGTTGTTTTCATATATCAATCCATACCTTCATCCAACAAAGATTGTTTGCAATGTATAAATGTAGTGCATCCCAATCTTGAGCAATTGACCGATCAAAAAATCACAACTCAACAATATTAAATATCAGTTATAACCATGGTAAATATTAATAAATGATGAAAGAATAAATATTAAATGAGTATGATCATATACACACACACACAATTATATTTATTACAAATATTCACAATTTAAATATTACCTCTCACTTTCTTCACTGTACCTTTCCCAAACAATTGCTCCCCTTTAAAAAATTTAGTGGTGCTAACATCCCAAATGCAATCCACTGCATGCATAACTTGCACTGCTAATTTAGGAAGATACTTACTAATATACACCATGGATTCATATACCATATATTCCTCCACCATAGAACCCTTAGGACATGCTCTTTGTCTAACCAAAGCCTTCAATTATTTCAAGTGCCTATTGACCATCCACATTGACCTTGTGTGTACGAGTCCACACATTTCAATCTCCTTAACTTGGTGTATAAGAAAGTGTTATTGTGCATTGAAAAATGATGGACATAGATACTTCTGCATTTCACACATTAGTCGGGGAATTTCTCTCTTCCAATACTTTATATAATCTTCATGGATTTATTTCAATGAAAACCATCTACAGATCATGACTCAAGAAAATAACATGCTTCAACAAAAAATAATACATATTACATTACAAGTAAAACACATGTCATTAAGTACAACCAAAAATTGATTTTTTTTTCACATATATTGCAACTACATACCTCATGTATTTTCCAAGATCATATATAACTTGTTTGATGTTGTTGTCAAATTTGTTTGGGAGAGATAGAGGTAGAACATACTGTAACAATAAAAATGAATCATTACTTGTTTCAAAACTAGACAAAAAAAATAAAAATCTCAAAAAATGTATACGACCAATACATAAATATGAATACTAAAATTATTAATTACCTTAATGAAGGTATGCCAATCATGTGTTTTTACCACACAAAATTCACCTTTCTTCGTTAAGATATTCTTTATGTTTGAACAAAAACCTGTGGAAAATTTAATTCTTTGAGTGACCTCTTTCACATCATTGTTTTGCTACTATGTTAATAACCATGGAAGGTTATTTTGGTATCCATCGCTATTTGATTGGATCACACTTTGCGTTGCATGATTGGCTTCATGAATGTCATTACAAATTTTGACAATTTTTTATATGTCCCTCTTGCCATCTATGATTCTCCATAATGTTTCTGTTACATTATTATCGATATGCATTGTATCAAACAAATGAACTATTTTTATCTCCTCATACTAAGACAACTTCATGAATTGAGTGGGATAAAATTTCATTCCTCATGGAAGCCCATTATTGCTACCTTCACAATGACGACATTGATGAAGCATAAAGAAAATCAGAAAACTATTTATCAAATGTGGTAAAATAAATTGAATAATTAAAATAAAATTTTTGACGGCCCCATTGTTACAACTCCAAGCGAAGCCGAAGGTGCAATTTTTTTTTTTTTTTGGGCTTCTAGGAAATATGGAAATGACTACACACTTAACCGCACCTAGACGACGAACAAATGTCGACCAATCAGACGACCGACAACTAAGACTCTTCGCACTAGCACAAGAGAAATAGGGTGCAACATGCAGAAATCAAGGACAGACAGAAACGACTACCCATCTCGACACAATGGCCTCAACTGCCAGATAACTAGAACCTCAATGGCACACAACCATACACAGGAAGGCGTACAACTCAAGCACTAACAACAACTTACAATGATCAACATTACTCACACAGGAAGCACAGACTCTGGTCAATTTATTGTTCGCATATATCCAATAGGGTGCGCCATGATCCCCTCATCCGGGATCATGACATCCCTAGGCAACAGGCACAACGATTTCCCTGGAGCAACACAATCCTATTTGGACTGACGAATTAAGAAAACCAATGCACTAGGAGATCGAATGCACTATTGAATCACAAGACATCTAACCAAAGCCCCAATCGACGTGCACTAAAACATGGTAAAAATAACATTCCTAAACTATCCAACCACGAAGTTGAGCTTGCTTGAACCGGGACCCCCAAACGATAGGATTTGATGCCTATGCAATATTTTACAATAATGCTACGAGATCCATTTTTAATTGTTACATCTATTAATGTTTATGCCATTATTATAGTTCTTTGCATTTCAATAGATAAGAGCATCATAAGAACAAGATCACTGAGAAATACACATTCACAAGAGACACAACATTTATCTTGGGAAACCCTCTAGGGGAAGAAAACCCAGCAAAAACTTCCTTATCATAAATAGCTTATACAATGTTCAAGAGATAACTCAAACCAATACAAAAAGTCCTCCCCAAGAGATGCACCACTCTTCTTCTCCTCTCTCCAACTGGTAATTGTAGCTTGCCTCATAAGATAATGAGCAAGTGATTTGTGTGTTTGAAGTGAGGCGCTAGCCTCTTATTTATACAAGACTGGCATCTGTGAAAGGTCACAACTAGCAGGGATGACCTCTCACTCTAGGTGGGTAAACCCACCTTTAATTAATTCTGGGTCTTCCATAATAACTGCTGGGGCCGACATCTTATTCTACCCTTTATAATTGTTCGATGACCAATCTGCAAAAGGGGATTTGGTCCTTATACCATTACCATCATGATTAATCCACAATGGGCATTAATCTAATAACAATAATAATAATAATGACATGATTAATCCATAATAGGTATTTAATCCAATAATAAAAAGAATGCTCTTCGCAGTTACATTATTTCAACAATATCCCTTATAGAGAAAATGCTAAAATATGAACATAACAATTTACATAATTAGGTATGTAAAAAGCTTGGTAAATTACACTTTTACTGAAAGTTTTATTACATGCAAACTAAGATTTCTCCTTCGGTATGATACCCAACTAGTTGACGTTCGGTGCCCATGTTGACCTTAGAGAGTCCAGTATTAACATATAAAGGTGATGTCTACGAAGGTTGAAATTATTTTAACAATAACATTTGACTTTACAGTTCTTAGCTTCATTGCCAGGTAGGATATTTGGACTTTGCTACAATTTGTATTTCCTACCAAGAAAATAACTTCTAAAGATTGGAACTTTTTCCAATTATTACAATGGTCCGTCACCATTTGGTAATCCCTGGCCGAATGCAATGATTCTGACTGTTTCATAGCCTATAGCTATGTTTTCTTCCTACAAGAATTTTAGCTTGCGTATTGTAGATTCAGCGACCATATAAGGGAATTAAAACGCCAGTCTTAAAGGATTAAAATGCATGTTAAATAAGCATATAAAAATGAATAATTAAAAGGATTATATGGAGTAAGAAGCATATTAAATTCGCTAACTATTTTTATCCTTAAACAACACTTAAATGCAAACATGCTCGTATTAAAAAAGAACAACCATGAAGGAGGAGTGAGTTCACCCAGAGGTTGTGGGGTAACCCTGTGTGATTCACTAAGGAATCGTGGTGGAAAATGGTTTAGAGAGCCACAAAATCATGGTGTGAAGGCTATGTGTGTGCGACGAAGATGGTGGTGTGAAGATGGTGTAAAAACCATTGTCCACCCAATATCTATATCGAAAATAGTAGTGAAATAGAGCACAAAATTAGTTGTGAAATAGATCATGAGAGTAGCTGTGAAATAGAGGGGTGAAATCATCATATTTAATGTAAAAACCAAGGGTAATTTCCCTGTAAATCTAGGTGCAGTAAAGATTAAACTCGTTATCTAAGAACATAACCATCTTGAAATCCAGAATCATCAACATCGCTATAAACATACAATTGCTATCATAAAAAAATACAGGGATAATGCCCCTATTGGATCAATATCATTAAATATCACCAGGAATACATCGCATGTAAAGTTCACGGTAGCATATATTCACTGTCTGTGGTTAACACGTATTGTTGTCCAGAATTTGTGATGAGGTTGTCTAGATATATACCATGTTGTCACTAGGAATGGATTCGTTGTCATGTAGAGCAGAAGAGAATAATCCATTGTCCAACACAGAGAAACATAAGGGTAATGAAATGCAGTCCAAGGTGCTCAACACAGAGATAAAGGATGCAAGTATCACTGTAAAATCTGGTGGGAGTATAGGTAAAACACATGTGTAAAAACATAAGGTAAACTCGCAGAGAAAAACATTAAATGCAGGTTTAGATCATTACTAGGAAGGGCATTAAAATGCAGAGTTCATTTCATCAACATAGAGGGTAAAAGAGGATCATGAAAGGAAGGGATAAACAATTGCAGAAGTATTCATTCGCAAGGATGCAATACCACCAGTCAACCAGGAACAATCAGAAGGGGTAGACGATAGATAGGTTTGTCCTTCGTTTCATCATCCTCACATAGAAAAGCAAGGCATTGAGATCCATAGGTCTTTTGACGCTAGGGTGACAACTGTAGATCAGGCTCCTGGCCTACTACTCAGATGAGGACTGGTGAGCTAGGGATGAAGGCTAAACAACCACGAAGGTCACAATCAATACAACAAGGTGGTCAAGACATGCAGGAAAACGAAGGCCATGGGAGTCAACAATTGTCGAGCTAGGCTAAGAAAAGTTCAATCATCAATCTAAACATTCAATCTACTTACGTAATCAACATGCAGATCCATGCATAAAACCTACAACATCTACTATACAAAATGAAAAGAGAGTATTGTTGCATGTTTGCCTGCTCTGAGTGACGTCCACGTGCTCCATGCATCTCCCGTTCCCTGACCGTCGATACTTCACTGGTACCTCCCAGCCAATGCTAGGGGTACTATTCTTCCCCCTTAGCCCCTCGAGCTACAAAGGGGCCACACACACACTATCCAGAGATTTCGACTAGCTCCCAGCTCAGCTCACAAGGTCGAGCTACCACTCCTCATCGAGTTGGGTATCCCAACTCCCACAAGTTAAATCAGTCAAGTAGATATTTTTGCAGCGTAACATTACACAAACAGAAGGTTCCCTTCATCCTTCTCCTTCCTTCATTATATAGAGTTCCGAACTTCCTTTCTTTCCTAAAATCTCATTTCATTAAAGTTTTAAAAATAAATTCCTAAAAATTCCTCTCCGTACAAGTGTCCCCCATCCCCTACATTCCTCCATAATTTAATTTCTTTAATTAATTAAATATCTTTAATTCCCTCATCCACCTAGAGTTACTCCTAGAACCACTCCTAGGTGTCCCCAAATTCTCTTACAGGTTTTAATGGCTTCCTATTATTAAATTTCTAGTTCAGTTTAAATTAGAAATCTCTTAAATGGTAGATACTTTTTCTAAGTTTGACTTTTCGCTTTTTCCCTTATGTTCCCCTTTTTCCCTTTTTATGTTTACCTCTTTTCCTAGTTTCCTAATTTTTTAGATTTTCCCTCTTTCCCCTTTTTAATTAGAACTCAAAAAGGCAGGTGTGGAAATTAATCCTTTTTCCCTTTTCTCATTTAATTAGTATTTTAAAATTATAAAAATAATAAAACCATTAATTCCCCTTTTTCTTTTAAATTTTATTCGAACAGATTTGTTTATTTTTCTTAATGAATAAATTAAATTTCTTATTCCCTCCGTGTTACAAGATTTAACGAAGGTCATAATTATTATTTATGTGGTTTTTATTTTTATTATTATTTATGTTATTTTTTTTTATAGAGAGATAAAATTTTACCACTAGCATAGTTTAGACTTAAACCTTAAATTTCCGTACAGGGCGACATTTAATTAGGGAATTTGTTTTAAAAATTCCTTAACACATTATTCATCCTAAGGTCATCTAGGTTCATTCCTCTATCATCAACAACACGACGTGCCCTTCGGGATGCACTAGGTGCTCCTAGGGTGCCACTTGCCTTAATCTATTTCCCTTGCGCGACGTGCCCTTTAGGATGAACTACATTCTCCAAGGGTGCCACTCGCCTCTTAAATGACTTGGTAGACATCAATAACCCTTGGAGTCAATAATCCGCCAGGTGAACTTGTGGGAGACTAAGGGCCTCTAAGGAATAAGGCCCCCACCTTATTGTGTGCCCCTTAGAATCATCGTGAGCGACTGTTGCAGTCTACCCTCATGACATCGTGGGTCCTCTCGAACTAGGTAATCGTTAACCTATAGTTCGAGCCATGACGGGAGTGCTAGTAGGCTGTGGCAGGGCTGTTGTCCATACCTCTCCCTCAACATCTCTGGTAGTTGTGTGTGACCCCTTTACTCCACATGTGAGTCTGGTCGGCAAGCTATCATCATCCTGCATCATCAACAAATCATGTCAGAACATATCCATATCATATCATCTAATCAGATGCACTAATATCACAGTAAAATAATCAAACCCCAATGGTACACTCCCTGAATCAATCCTGAGTCCAAGGGGTTCCATCGATGCCTCTGCATCCTTGAGGTCCAAAATCCTGCACACTTAGTAAACTGAGTCAATAGCACCTGTCTATGTCAATGCAGTAAAACAACATGTCATCAACCCATAATGCCTCATAATCAAAATCAAAAGTTTTAATAGCATAGTAATCCGGATCACTTGCGAGCAAGTGTCCTCAAAGAATAAGTTCGCTCAGTGCGCTAGAGCGGGATGTTACAAAATTTCAAAGCATGATCCCATTTACGATACATAAAAAAATGCCTACCTTGAGGATTATTCTATCATATTCCAACTTCCATATGAAAGGTGTCATTCTTTGTGGTTTTAGTCCAATCTCTTGTTTCCCATTGAAAATATGTTTTTTAGTAATACGATACTTATGAATCTTAGAGAGGAAGTGTCTATACTCATCAAAAACCTCCTTTCCTAAACTTTTTGATCGATGATATTTCATCTTAGGACCGAAAACTGGACATGCAAATTTACCCTTTGTTTGAAGACCTGCAACATATGGATTAATGTGAATTATTTATATATGAAAGGATTATTTAAAAAACATGGATGATATATTATTTTAATTATATAGTATTCAAGCGTGCAATATGGAATGTTACATACCACAAAAATGTGTTATTCCTAGGGCATCTTGAATTGTCCATAAAAGTATTCCACGACATTGAAATTTTTTCTGCCCAATTGGTTTATAGATGTCATGCATAGTGATGCCCTCCCATAACTTTAGTATCTCATTGATAAGAGGCTCGATATACACATTCATGTGTTTAACTCGGTACTTACCTAATTGTTTAAAATTACAGGAAATGACTACCATGGTGTGTATATATATGTAAATAAATAAATAAAAGATATTATCAAAAAAAGAGAAAAATGAAAAATTTACATTCAAAAAATTGATGTAAACAAATACCTGGAACAATAATTGTCAACATTATGTGTTCCCTCTGTATTGAAATCCAAGGAGGAATTTTATTGTTGATAAAAAAAATAGGCCACACTGAGTAAACAAACCAAATCTCTCCAAATGGATTAACACCATCAATTGCTAATGAAATCCTAACATTACGAGGTTCATCTGTAAATTCTGGCCATTTTGCAGCAATTTCCTTAAATGCATAACCATATGCAGGAATTCGATGAACACCATCTTCAATTCTCTTTCATGCATGGTAATCCATAAATTTTTCTATGCTTTGGCACCTAGACAATTGGTGCAAATGTGGAATTATCAGAATATGTCGGAGAAACTTTCGAGGAACCATTTTTGTTAATTGATCGGTTTGATATCTACTGATACCACATACCTGGCATTTTGTTTTCAATGCATGCTGTCCATAATATATAATATGATCATATGGACATGCATCTATACTTTGATACTCCATTCCAATGTCTTTCATAATGGCATGTGAATATCGATATGTGGGAGGTAAAATATTTGACAAGGGTAACAAAAATCCACTTAACAATCTAAAACATAAAAATTAACTAGTTAATGTAAAGAATAGTAATTGTAAATATTGCATTTTTATTTTACACATTAATTAACATAAAAAAAGGGGGAAAAATCAACCTTTATGTATATGTGATGAAACATATTACATATCTTAGGATTTGTGTCATACAAGTGCTCGATAAATGATTCGTAACCTTTAAGTTCACCAACAACAATGTAGTGGAGAGAATATTTTCCCTTGACCCTTTATAAAGTCGTTTATTTTCCTTTTCAAGTAGAGGTTCATCATAAATACCGTCACTATTGTCCCCATGATCCTCATCTAGATGACTGAATAAGTCTTGGATCATTTTTTTTTCCCATCATCTTGAACTATGTTATTATTGTCATCTACTTCGATGGGATCATTAACTTGAGCTTAATTATTTGCTTCATGTTCCTCATCTTGTACAACATCATTTTTGCTACTACTTGGTGCTTTCTGCAGAAAGTTAGGGGGAAATCCTAACTTTATAATTACAAATAGTCATGAAAAATTAGTGCATGTATAAATTAGTATAAAATTTTGAGAATACAATCAATATTAAAACAGATAATGAATATATATATATAATTACCATGGGACGATATTTATTTTATCCCCCATACATGTGCCCATATTTTCTATGATTTTTTTTTTTATCAATTCTTATTAAAATTATTTTGGGATGTCTAGTACAACAGTAGTTGCAAGGGAAATAACATTTACTGTCACCCTTTTCACCCTCTTTAATTTTTTTTCCCACCTCTAATGTTTTATGACATTCTTCCCCACAGACATATACTAATAATTATATTATAAAATTGAGTGGTGTATACTGTAATATATGTTATATTTTTCTATTATAACATATGAAAACAAAACATGTTGTTTGTTCACCAAGAATACCTTATACCCTTTTTGAACCGTTGTTGTTGTAGAAAACTTGTTGCAACATCCGTAAAAGGAAACATATTTTATAACATCGCAATTTCGATGATAGTTGACCAAGTAAATGTTGACTTTGTCAAATAGTGGGTGACCGTTAGGGGGGGCGGGGAACCTACTGTCCACAGAGTCGCAAGTGAAACACACTGAATGTTGTAATTCTGATGAATGTTGACCAAGTC
>ML808752.1:81269-114076 GCA_009831015.1 Picea engelmannii
CACAAGAGATACATATTTTGAACATCGTCTCTCTTGTGACAATTTGAAAAGTACATCGCAAGTGCGACGATATCAAGAAGTATGGAGAAAACAAAAAATCCTATATATTTTTATAGTATAGCCAATTTTGTCCATAATGTCGCAATTGGTTCGTCACAATTTTTCCAATGTGTAGTAGTGTGTTGTAGGATGCTCATCTTTTCAAAGCATTAGCTCAAGTGGTTTAGGTTTTATATTCTAGGGTTCTTGCTAGCCTACACTTTTGTTTTAACACCACATGAAAATCAAACAGATGATCCATTGGAGGGCCAACAAATTTGGTCCAATAGAGTGGATATTCCACTCATGTTGATCAAAAATCGGATTCAGAAGCCTGACAGGGCATGAAAAATGCTCAAAAATGAAAGTGCTCAGAATCTAACGAAACCAACACCATTGCGTCCGTCTCGTCTTCCTGATTCCGATGGTATATTTACTTTGTCAAACGGAGTCTGTATGAAGAAGATATCACATTCTGTCTGAAACGTCAAACAGGCAAAAAATTGTTGACTGGGCAGTCCGTATAGTCGTGCGGACGCTGACGTGGCAGGTCCGTACAGGACACGTGGCAGGTCCATACAGGACATGTGGCAACACCAGGAGATGACGCATGGCAGGTCCATACAGGACATGTGGCAGCCTCAGGCAGTGACACGTGTCAGGCAGATTTGGCATTTTTGGTGTACAACTGGACCAATTCCGAGGTGACACGTGTCACCACTAAAAGGGTGATACATGGCATGGGTGATGTCAGCAGCTGATGTGGCATGATGACTGGCAGTATGATGCTGACGTGGCATGATTACCGGACCGTACGGCAAGCTGACGTGGCAGATGACGTGGGCGAATCAACGATGGACACGCGGCATATCCTGGTTGGTTGACGTGGATGAATCATCGATCGACACGTGGCATGCATCGGTTGGATGTAAGGGTGCCACGTGGCCCAATCACGCGCTGCCACGTGGCACCCCGGTTTTAGTCAATGAGGGCTATGTCAAAAGCTTTTGGAGCCTGGGGGATTCGAACCCCGGACCTCCCCACTGCCAGCGCCTTCGCAACAACACTCCGACCAATAGACCAATGTACGTGCCTTGTTATGTAATTGGGAGAAAATGTATTTGTGTTTGGTTGGAGTTTGGTTCGGTGGGAAAAGGGCCGGGGCCTAAGCCCCAACCCTCGGCATTCATATAACCATAACTGTGTGACCGTGTAAGTATAGCGCGGTTTATTTAACCATTACATGTGCGCGGTTATATTGACGGTTTAAAATTTGGTTGTAATGGTTATGGTTGGCGCATAGCACGTGGCCCTATGGGCAGTCACCATGTGAACAGTGCTAGCGAAAAAGGGGTGGCCCACGCTAGCACGTGGCCACATGGTACCATGTGACTTTGCTAAAAGGGGCGCGCGCCATGGTTTGGGGGCTAAGCCCAAATATAACCATATTATATAGTTTGAAAAGTGGTTTTTCAACCAATTTATGGTTTTTTAATTAATCAAAGCCATTTTTAATGTAATTAACTCATTTTTGGGAGTTATTGGGCATTTTTAGAGCCTAAATTCGTGGAGGAAGTTGGAGATGGATAACCAACTTCCCAACTATTTAACCAAGGCCATTTTGAGGCCATGGGGACAACTTTTGAGAGAATTCAGAGCAGAGATGCTGAGGAGAAGCCAAGTCAAAGCCAGTTTGAGGCAGGGACACTGTTGAGGAGGAGATGCTGTCGGACCATTTCTGAGATCTCCGGACATCCGTTTCAGGTGCCGTTTTTTGTGCATGGTTCTAGAGATCTGGGCGAACATGACCAGATCAGTCTTGAGACCATTCGACATTGTAATGATGTACTATCGAGATTTTGAACAGAAATAAAGAAGCCTCCCCCACAGAGAAAAGGCCCAGAGACGTAGGCAAAGTTGTGTCGAACTCCGTTATCAACCTGTGTATTATGGTTTGTTGTTTCTCATTGTTTTTAAGATCTGCAAATATGTTAATGGCTGTATAATTAATTTTCTTTTCTCATTCTTTCGCTAAGTTTCTCAATGGTTAAATAATTCATGCAAATTAAAACTCAACCATAAGTCATTCGAAAAATCTTGACGGATCAAGTGGTATCAGAGCTAGTTGACATTTGGATTTGAGTTTTGCATGTTAGCCAGGGAAGAACACATCTCAAGGAGGAAAATGGAATCTACAGGAGGACTTTCTCAAGATGAGAAGGATTTCAGAGATTCAGTGTTTTCCATGGTCGGGATGGTGAAGGTGTTGTATGAAGACTACTTGGAACGAAAGAGCACGGTTCAAGTGAAAGCTTCAAAGAACAACAAAGGAAAAGAAGCATTGAAGGAAGTGCCTTCTACATCTGTTTTAGAAAACACATCTGAGGTATGCAGTGAAGGTTCCTCATCAAATTTTCCTCATACTCATCAAGTTGGTTTTGGTGAATTCGAAAAACACACAAAAGGTGTAGGTTTGAGAATAATAACCAAGATGGGTTATGAAAAAGGAAAGGGCCTTGGATGTAGAGGTCAAGGCATTGTAAATCCTATTGAGGTTGAGGAAAGGCCTCGATACTTAGGATTGGGATATGGCAAAGGGGACCTTGGAGAGTCTTCCAAGATAGGTTCCAAAACTTCGGAAGCAAGTAATGCTTCAAATGGCCAACTTAAGACATTGCAAGAACACTTCACAAGAGGAAATGGTGCATCACTTCAGGATTGTGGTAGTGAATGCAAGTCGTCTCCAAAGAAAGGTGAAGATCAGCATGGAAGGTATAATGGTCATGTTTTTATTAATTCTGCTTTTGATTATAACAAGCATAATCAAGTAAACCAGAACTTGTGGAATCTTTATCCATGTACTTATTGTCATTCACCTAAGCATTGTGTTGCCAAGTGTTGGAAGAGACAAACTTTGTACATGAAACCTATGTTGACCAGGAAGGAAACACGACGTAAAGGCCCAAGTCCACAACAGAAGAAAGAGAAGGGGAAACAAGCCTGGATGCCAAAAACTCATTGCACGTTTTGCAACAAGAGTGGACATCAAAAGGCTAGTTGCTGGAAGATTAATCCAGAACTTCGTCCAAGGAAGGACAAGAGTATTTTGCATGTACCCACGAAGGAGGAAGGATTACCAGTGAAGCAAGAGGAACATCGTGAAGGAAAGAAACCAGTCACTTGGTTCTGCCAGAAGTGGATGTCTCAACTTCATTGTATTTTGCTTCCATTAATGTAATCAGATCCAGAGCAAGCCGGGTGGCCTATCCCGAGCTTTTTGAGTGGTCAGTAACCTTTTGGGGACCAAAAGGTCTTATTGTTGGGAGGTGTGATCCGAAATCGGATTCAGAAGCCTGACAGGGCATGAAAAATGTTCAAAAATGAAAGTGATCGGAATCCGACGAAACCAACACCATTGTGTCTGTCTCGTCTTCCTGATTCTGGTGATATATTTACTTTGTCAAACGGAGTCCGTATGAAGAAGATATCGCATTCTGTCCGAAAAGTCAAACAGGTAAAAAATTGCTGACTGGGCAGTCCATACAGTCGTACGGACGCTGACGTGGCAGGTCCATACATGACATGTGTCAGTCCATACAGGACACATGGAAGGTCCGTACAGGACACGTGGCAGGTCCGTACAGGACACGCGGCAGCACCAGGAGACGACGCGTGGTAGGTCCGTACAGGACACGTGGCAGCCTTAGGCAGTGACACGTGTTAGGCAGATTTGGCGTTTTTGGTGTACGGATGGACCAATTCCGAGGTGACACATGTCACCAATAAAAGGGTGTCACATGGCATGGGTGACGTCAGCAGCTGACGTGGCATGATGACTGGCAGTATGACACTGACGTGGCATGATGACTGGACCGTACAACGAGTTGACCCGGCAGATGACGTGGGCGAATCAATGATGGACACGCGACATATCCTGGTTGGTTTATGTGGATGAATCATCGATCGACACGTGGCATGCATCGGTTGGATGTAAGGGTGCCACGTGGCCCAATCACGGGCTGCCATGTGGCACCCCAGTTTTAGTCAATGAGGGCTATGTCAAAAGCTTTTGGAGCCCGGGGGATTCGAACCCTGGACCTCCCCACTGCCAACGCCTTCGCAACAACACTCTGACCAATAGACCAATATACGTGCCTTGTTATGTAATTGGGCGAAAACGTATTTGTGTTTGGTTGGATTTTGGTTCGGTGGGAAAAGGGTCAGGGCCTAAGCCCCAGCCCTCGACATTCATATAACCATAACCATGTGACCGTGTAAGTATAGCGCGGTTTATTTAACCGTTACATGTGCGCGGTTATATTGACGGTTTAAAATTTGGTTGTAATGGTTATGGTTGGCACATAGCCCGGGGCCCTATGGGTAGTCACCATGTGAACAGTGCTAGCGAAAAAGGGGTGGCCCGCGCTAGCACGTGGCCACATGGTACCATGTGACTTTGCTAAAAGGGGCGCACGCCATGGTTTGGGGGCTAAGCCCAAATATAACCATATTATATAGTTTGAAAAGTGGTTTTTCAACCAATTTATGGTTTTTTAATTAATCAAAGCCATTTTTAATGTAATTAACTCATGTTTGGGAGTTATTGGGCATTTTTAGAGCCTAAATTCGTGGAGGAAGTTGGAGATGGATAACCAACTTCCCAACTATTTAACCAAGGCAATTTTGAGGCCATGGGGACAAATTTTGAGATCATTCAGAGCAGAGATGTTGAGGAGAAGCCAAGTCAAAGCCAGTTTGAGGCAGGGACGTTGTTGAGGAGGAGATGTTGTCGGACCATTTCTGAGAGCTCCGGACATCCGTTTCAGGTGCCGTTTTTTGTGCATGGTTCTAGAGGTCTGGGCGAACATGACCAGATCAGTCTTGAGACCATTTGGCATTGTAATGATGTAATATCGAGCTTTCGAACAGAAATAAAGAAGCCTCCCCCATAGAGAAAAGGCCCGGAGACGTAGGCAAATTTGTGTCGAACTCCGTTATCAACCTGTGTATTATGGTTTGCTGTTTCTCATTTTTTTTCAGATCTGAAAATATGTTAATGGTTGTATAATTCATTTTCTTTTCTCGTTCTTTCGCTAAGTTTCTCAATGGTTAAATAATTCATGCAAATTAAAACTCAACCATAAGTCATTCGAAAAATCCTGACGGATCACATTTGTGGAAAGTTGTCGACTACAGTTGCATCAAATTTTTATGGCATACAATCTCGACATGGATCAGAGTCATGTAAGTTCAACTTTGAGGATATTTTAGACTAATGAAATATTTCTCTACATAAAAAATCATTAGAACCTTTAACTTTTAAAGAGGGGCATTTACCCCAAATGGGACTTGATCTATCCAAAAGTTTGGTCGATTCCATCATAATTCGAAAAGGTCTTGCAATTTTCTACCAAGCCCTCAACTATAAAGGGATTCCTTTTAAATGTGCTTGGTGCTATGAATATGGACATTTGGATAAGGATTTCTCTCTCTAGTTTAGGAAAAAAATTTGGGTCTGTAAAGTTTTTGAAGGCACAAAAAACTCATCCCAGTCTCCTCTGAGGAAGGATTCTTTTGAGGACTCTCTGATTCCTCAAAGAAATTGTAAATTTTCTATAAAAAGGTTAATTTAAATTTGTAATCCCTATGTTATATTCTTACAATAATTGATGAGAGACGAGGATAAATCTAGTTCAATATTTATCCTTTCTCTTGAGGGTATTATTGACGGGCCTAGATGGCCTATCAAGCAGGTAAGGGAGAATGTATGATGATAGGTTCCAATTATATCTACTCTCATTCGATGTAGCATTTCCGATAGGCATGTGGGCCTCATTGCAACTTATTTATTAAAAGGATAAAAAAGGTAAAGATAACAAAATTTCCCCTAAATGTTTCTAATCAATTCTAAGTCTACTCTAAACTGAAAAAACAAATGATCTAACTAATTGTAGTCTATTCTTTGGGAGAAAAACTACTAGATGAGCACAATTTATAATGGTAACTTAACATCATAATAATATTTCAGATATCATCTCAAATAGTTGAATAGGAATCCTTTAACATCATCCCTGTACTCATTAGAAATCACAACAACATAATAATTCTAAATACCAAGAAAAAAAATAGTCAATATGATCAATACTCAGAAAACTTAAACAACAAATACAAGTGTAGAGTAGTCCCACAAGCATTTGCAATCAATTATGACTTCAAAATTCCATATGCTCAGAAATAAGAGTATTACCACACTATATAATGGGAAAACGACTCCTCTTACATCCAATGAGTCTTATTTTATGAGACAAGAGAGACTCTTCAGCTCTAGTGGTTGTTCATTTCATTTTCTCTCATTTTTTCATTTTACATTTCAAATTTATTTTACATTTTTTAGAAATGAATATGCGGGAGTTACAAACAAGAGCCGAAGAGTCTCCTAGGTGGTTACTTTTACCCTAGTATGGCAGTTTGCAAACAATATTCATTAAAAACAATGAAAAAAAAATGAACTCTTCCCATTAGTGTTGTTTTTTGTTCCTCGAGCTATCCTGGGTGTTTCTAGTGTTATCTTTATAATTAAGACCACATGATCTTCTTCTTCTCTGGATCAACTTTCCATCAAGCTATTCTATGCTTGATTTCAACTATTGTAGCTTGAGATATGACTGTTAGAACATAAAATAACCTATTCTTTAATCAAATTTGAGTATCTTCTATGTTCTACATTTTATGAGGAATTTGAAATTCAATCCTTCAATTATTGTTGTTCTGTCATGTTCTATAGTCTTTCATATTTACAATGGGCTATATTGAGATTGATTTTGTTTCCTGTAGCCCCGGATATCACCGTTTAAAGTTGGCACAGTCCACTTGCCCCCAAATTCGTGGCATGTTATTCTCTGCAATTTATGGGATTTTATATCACTTTTATGAACTTAATACCTCCTCCATTTCATTCCCCTTCTTGATACCTTTCCAACAAGGTATCATGGGCTTAAATATGACACTTGTAGCCCAAGATATGGTTGTTTAAAACATGTTTCCTTAATGTGGTCAAGAAGGAGCTGAGTGTATCCGAAAAAGGTTGATCATATCGAAAAGAGGTATAGAATCGAAAGGAAGTGATTGGGTTTGAAAGAGTTTATTGGTAGATTTTATTGTCGTCAGGTAGATTGATCGTCGAGAAGGATTGATTTTCGTCAAGAGAATAATCATCGTCGGAAGGAGTTGATCATTAAGAAGGCCTGATTTTCAGGAAGGGTTGATCATCGTCGGGAAGACTGATCATAATGATCTATATCATTTGGTGGTGGATAAATTTCGACGAATAAAAAGGGATCCAAGATTAAATGTGGGCCCAATGAGCTAGGCGTTAGGTGCCATGTAATCATCCATGTTAGTACTATGTCATATGGTACTAATGATAGGGAGCCACATGGCAGTGAGGTGGAAATGGTGGCTGAAAGCCTTGAAACTTTATAAGGCCATAACTTTTGATCTCAAGCTCAAATTTGAGCATGGTTACAACCATTGGCAATCTCTTCATGAGTGGAATTCAACTATTAGATATTTTTATAGAAAAGAGTAAAAGAAAAGAAGGGGAAATTTTGACACCTTACCAGCCTAAGAGAGGTTAGGGGGTTAGGTGTGTAACAATGACCAAGGGTACGAAGATGACATGTCACATGAAAAATCAATGTTAAAAATAGAAATGAATTGTAAGAGGGCATCGATGCCAATCGAACATAGGAAACATGACAATATAGTCAAGTTGAACATCTCATAGGGTAGACCTACTAGGATCACAAAGATAGGGAATAATATTAGGTTAAGGAATAGGTCATTGTTCCATACTACAATGCATGATACTGATTACGACAGATCATGAGAATACATTGGATAATGAAACAATGAATACATTCATTAATGAAGCTCAATAGCACCCGGGCTTGGCTTTTTTGAGAGAGAGAAGGTCAAAAGTGGAACTCGGTAGAGATCAATCTAAAGAGGCTCAGGGATAGGCTTACGGGAGAGGTGGATCTGATAACCTTGGGATCTTAGTATCTTAATTAAAATGAAATATAAGGTAACTCCCTCGACAGTGAGGGATAGCTTGGTAAGGATCAAAGTTTTGGACAAGGATCAAAGATTTAGCCTCATCACCACAATGGTGATAAAAATACAAATCTAGATGAGGATTAAGAAAGGCAAGGCTAAGTCCATAATGTTGATCGTTGTCTTAAAATTATGAACAATATATAAATAGAAAAAGGTATTGGAAAGAGGAATAATATCAATGGATTCCCCACACATGCATCTCAAGGATGAAGGAATCATGTGAAGAAAGTGATCCTACAAACCTACTCCTGTAACCATAGAGAAGATGAGATCATTCATTCGATTAAAAGGAGACTTTCCAATATACCATAAACATTATATTCCCTTACTTAAAGAAAACATCATAAATGAGTGTTGGGTCTATTGAAATATAATCATAGACATTTTTCAATAATTTTATTGAAAAATAAATGTCCTAAGTCACAAACTCAAGAGAAGGATTAGTGATTGTTCAACTAAAGATAAAAGTGTGAAACCAAAGAGTGTGATCATATACAAGAGAATAAATATGAAGATATTAAATACAACATCCAAGCAATATCATGTAGACTTTGAATTATCCATTCGGAGAATATTTAAAAACAAACTCATCTAATATAGTCAATAGAACATCAAACCCTGCATCCATATAGGATACCCAGACAATTCATAATATGCAAAAGGTCCAAAAATAAGGTGTCAATTCCATTATACAAATGTCAACAAAACATCTTAGGTGAAGAATAATATTGAAGACATTTGAAATCATAAGATCAAAAGGATGATCAACCTCCATCAAATAAAAAAAATCAATCAATATAAACCCCCAAATCCCTCAAGTTATAAAAGGAATTAACATTAGGCTCCAACAGTAGAGGATTAGGAATTAGAGTACAAATTTTACTAGGGGTAGCTTTCCATTTTCTTGTAAAATAAAAAGTAAACTAGGTTGTTGTGGCCTCAACGAATGGTGACACACTAGAAGGACTATTTATCTCTGTTAGTAGAAGTGAAGGGCTTTTACCTTAGATCTAAATTTTAAATATAAGCTCAACAGGTTGTAGACAATTTTCCAATAATCATGGGCACCACAATGATTCCAAATTTCTAAAATATATAACATAATATTTTTAGTACTTGTAATCTAACACACCCTTTTCAAAGATCCAAATAACAAAGAAAATTCTTTTACTGACTACACAATTCATATTAGCTTTTTCACTTTTATAACAAGAAAACATCTACATACATTTGATCCTCATCCATCCTTTCCCCACATTTCTTCACTTCCAATGAGCCTCCATGACCCCAACAAAGTTTCCTCGATTCCATACAAACATAGCCCTACTTCCATTAGAAGTACATAGCCCTGACGTGTTTACTTGTACTTCCCACACTATTAATAGTTCTTTCAACTTCCCCTTTATTTCAAAATATGTTCACCTTTTTATGTTTTATATATAGACATGCATATGCACATAGGGTGTGAAGGAAGTGGGGTGATACGAGAGTTTCTTTGATTTGCTGAGTAGATGTTATGCATTTTAGTTTAACCCACATGTGTTCCCAAAAACCATCATAAGATTGGCCATTTTATTTATATGATGTGAATGGAGCTCAAAGAAAAAGGTATATATACACTTTCCTATACTTATGGATTATCATGGTACACTTAGTGGGCACATGTGTTCCACCATAAATATCATTCCATACCTACAACTAATAACTTCATGAATGTTCATTCAGATAGAGAAGCCCATGCATATTATGAATTGTAAATAAAATCTTCAGTATGTGACTAGAATTGGACCAACATGTCACTCAAATTTAAAATAATACTCAAGGAAGAGTAAGGAGTCAAATCAGATCAGGGAACATACCATCATTAAAAAAAAAGGATGGAAGAAATATGTACATGAAGAAATAAAGTGCTAAAACCGAAGCCAATTCATGAAAATAAAATTAAACTAAGAGAAGTCTAAAGCTATAATGTCATAAAGGAAATTGGATGAAAAATAAGAATAGAACCTAGCAACAAGTAATAAATATAGTGCAACAACAGAGAATGAATTATATGCAAAAATATATTATTATACCAACTCCAAGAACCAGGATAAGGGAAAAATATTTTTTAAATAAAATTTTCACACAAGCTAAGACTCATTAATAAAGATTATTAGGACTAATAATAACCTGGAAATCAAAATCAGTAAGACTTTGATGAGCATGGATCAAGAAAATCGATATCTAACCAGGCTTGTATTCCAATAGATTTGATATTTTATAGTGACAAAAATTAAGATTGTTAAAATGCCCAAAGGATTTGGATAAATTAAGAAAAAATATGAACGAACTTCCATGGTTGAAAATTAAGAAAAAACGAAGTAAACTTATGTACAAAGTATAATAAAGAAATAAACTTCACTAAACTAAGAGAAAAATCAAAATAGTGCTTTGTTATTCAGTACTAGAAGAATTAATCATGAAATATAGGCCAACAACATAATATAGATCATAAGCATTATTAGTGTAAGAATTTTGAATGAATCCTTGGAAAGTAAGACAATAGAAATAAGTATGCAAGAAATGTTAACCATTCAACATGATTCTTGTTACTGCACAATCTATACTTGACTAAAGCCCAAGGAAAGTGAATGGAATATCGACGTAACAACGAGTGACCTATCGCTGTCACCTTAATAGGAAACCCCTTTCTATTTAGGAGTATATCAAAGATACCCCACGGGAGACATCCCCATTGACCTAAAGGGTTGATAAGACTAAGGCAATGATGCAAGAAAACCCCCCTCTTGTTGGTCACTCAAGTCAAAAAGTTCTTAATGTCTTTAAGGGATGAAGCAACGGTAAAAAATGGAGTGTACTTGCCCAGAACAAGACAACAAAGAAAATATGGAATCTTCCAAGTACAAAATATGATGTTAGTGCTTATTAATACCATGAACCTTCAAAAAATGGGCTAACTGATGTAAATTTATATAAATGTAAAAATTTATAACAACAATGAGTATTTTATAACAACCACGAGAATTATGCCCTGAAATTGCTTGAAAAAGACAAGAAAAAGTAACTTTGACTAGGTAAATTGATAATAAATTGTCACAAGCAAAGTTGGAAATGTTTATCTAGCATTTAAAATCACTTTTGCAGAGAATTTGTTGTAGTTAGATGGCTATACAAATATTTTGTAACAACAACAAATTCTAGTGCTCAAAATTGCAAGAAAACACCATGCAAACTCAACATCAATCTAGTAGATTGATTGGAAATTGTCACAAGTGATTTATGGATGAGCTAAGTGTGAGTTATGTAGGTGAATGTGACAATTTATCATGAATTTGTATGGTTTTAGCAATGATTTGCAACAACAACAATTTAGTTAATGAATTAGTCTAGTTTAGGGTTAGTAGAAGTTAGAAAAAGCTTCAAGGAAGAGAGTTTGAGTGTTTAATCAATCCTTCAATAAGAGAGAGGCTAGAACTAGTTCCTTGTAGGGATTATGGAGTCAAGTGGATTGCGTATTCTAAGGCTGCAAATTAATTTTGATAGTGCACAAAATTCCAAGAGGAATGCATAGGAGAAATAGTAACTTAAGTCCCCCTATGCATTTTCCTCAAGAAAACAAGATACTAGGGTGTAGGAAATTCTAGGCCCTAGTACCTTGCTCTCCTTAGGATTTTTATGGGATAAGAACTTAGGCAAAGATAACTAAGTCAAAACTTTAGAGTGCTAGGAAACTATGGATCTAGGGTTTCACTAGTTACTAGATCAATTCAATGAAAAGATTGGCAAATAAAAAGTAAGAAAGTATCAAATTAAGTTCCTTACTTCAAGAATTAAGTATACCATGCAATCTCATAATCTTGTATGAGAAAATAAAACCATACATAAACCATTCAATAAATGGAAAAAATGCAGATTTTACCTACCTGCACCAAGAATAATCATGAAAATACCATGCAACATCACCATAAAAGCTTCCAAGATTGATCCACTTGCAAACAATAAGCCTTATACAAGAGTGTGCCTAAAAATTTCAACCAATAGAACTTCTAGGGAGAAAATGTTAGACCTCTCCTCTTGTATGAGGAGTCATGATGATGAAAATGAATGTACTTTATGTTTATTTATACAAAACCGGTGACCTTTAATTAATTTCAAGTCAAATAAAGGTTGACTTGGCCAATTTACAAATAAATTCATTTTAGACATAAATAAAATTAATCAGCGTCTAAAAACACTTCCAAGTCTGACGTCATGCCCTTCTAGGGTGACGTTGAGCCCCTAAGTTGGAACGTTGGGCTCCATATGTTGAACGTTTGGCCTCTGAATTCCTTGGATGATTCCCACACATGCCAACTAGCTCACAACTTCCCTCAAAATGAAAACCCTAGATCTAGATGACATGCATGCTCATGATGGTGATGTCATGGGATCTCAAAAGTCAACGTCCAGGTGGAAAAGAAAGAACCCCCTAGGTGTAGGTCTGCCAGGGTGTTGCCAAGTTGATGTCCTTCTTTCTTCCTGGTGCAAATCGTGGATGTCTTCTTGCACCTAGCTCGGGTTACAACATCCATCTATGGGTTGTCATCCCCATGAAGTTCCAAGCTAATTATTCCCCCGTGTGTACCTATCCACCTAGCAAGGTCCTGCAACAACAAAAAGTATGCCCTCTAGGGGATCATAAATCACAGCCTACAGGGATCATAACATGTAAATCACATCCAATAATTAAATTACCAAAACATGTGCATCAAATCCCCCTTTTCCCAGATAAATACTCAAATACGTTATGCAATCCAACAAGTCAGTTTTGGAGAAGTTCACAGGGTGTCCTATTGGGTTAATCCTCCTTAAGTTTGGGGTGTTTCTCATGTGAGAACCAATCCAAGTCATGTAAGTGTATGAGGTGGTGTGGGGTAGTGTCTGGGCATAGGGTGCAGTGATAACATGGAAATGTAAATCTTACCTGTGGGTGCCTTTGTAGAGGCTGAGTTGCACCTTGCCATAGATATCATTGTTTCCTATCTCATTCATTTCCTTTTACTCTTAACTTCATTTCTTTTGATATTTTGTTTTTATGCTTCTAGGGAAGAGTTGAGGGACACTGTCCTAGCTTGGTGACCAGAAGTGACAATGTTATCCACAAGCATTTCACAGAGATGAAAAGGTCGGTCGTGATGAGACCCCCTTTCTCTTGGCTATGCCACCAAGAGCCACTACCCTGGTTTGGTGACCTGATAGATGGTAATTTCATACCGCTACATGCCCATGGTCATAATAGGCTTGTTCATGATGAGACCTGTCATCCACCAATTAATACCTTGAGTGTTTTTTTTTTCTTATGGGTTCCCTTTTCTTACTGAGAATATTTTTACCTCTTTCTCGGGAATCCCTGCACAAAGCATCTCAAAATTTTCCTCTTTGGATTTTAACTATTTCCATCTACTTTTACCCTCTAGGCCTTTGGCCCCTTGTTCCCATAAGGAAAGGTACAACCCTTCCTATTGTGGAAAATCCCAATGCTCGAACAAAGGTAGGGGGAGATGAGAGGAATAAATATGGAAAGTGGTAAGTATGGAGGGAATGGACAATGACATTTCATAGACCCGCCTAGTGCCAACCCATCCTAAAGTAGATGAACTTACTAGGGAATGATGTCACCCTTCCAGTTATGAACAAGCTAAAGACCATATTTTCCAAGAAAACGTTATGAAATGAAGGAGAATTCAATGCAACATATTCAAGTGCTTCAATAATCAGAGTGACATATACCATGATACCCAGACTCATTACCTAATGGAGAAAGACTTACTTCTACTTCAGGATCAGGCTGGTGGGATGGACGTTGTTGTTGCTAATAAATGAGTTGCACTAAAAAAAAAAGGGGCCCTCCGAGGCCATTCTCAAGTCATCTAGATCTCGTCACTCCATGTCTAGGATATGTGGGCCTAGAGACACTATATCCTTAGTTATCCCTAGGGTAGGGGATAACATCTGGCTCCTACTCGGGGACATGTTCTCACCGTAGAGTGCATGAGAACCTCATACATATTTTGTATGACTTGTGCCTACTAGATCTCAAAAAAATGCATCAGTAATCATTAGGGTGGTGATATCACCCCTTTCTCATATATGATATAATACAATAAAGTGCATCATAAGCATTCATATATAAATAATGGAGAAAAACAATATGAAAGTGAAACTACAACTATACTAACATGATATATAGATGGTATATACAATGGATGCAAATTCCTACCTAATATACTTACTTGTTGGTTGAATTCTAGGTGTAGTCAAATAACCAGTTAAACCATCCTAGAGATATCTCATAATACATGCCTTTGTGCTTGATCATAAACCAAAACAATGACAAGTCAAGAACAAAACTAACATGAGTCATAGCATGTATCACATCATCAAAAATCATAAATTCTAGTTCGTGGAGGTGGGAGGGAGGGAAAAAATCATGCCAAGTCACACTTCTAGGAAATTGATCAATCCATCTAAAAAATGGATCATGAAAATCAAAGACTCAAAAGATTGACTCAAAGAGTTTGAAGGTTGGCTACCTTGGACGTCATCACATCCTTAGGTCTGAGAAAGGACTAGTAAGAACCTAGAGGATGATTGACATTTTCTCAAGGGAATGTTGAAAGACTAAGATAATAAACTTCTTGTTAAGGTATTAAACCTACCCTTGGATTCTAAAAGAAGGATTTTCCCAGGAGAAAAATAAAGACAAGGGACATTTTTCCCAACTACACACTTAGTGACATAGCGAGGTAAAGTAGTCGAAGGGAGCTGGACGACCTTGTCACACGTATTATGCTTCACGAAAGCAACGTCCTCATCTTTATCAAAATTTAAGCACAATGACGATTGATAATATTCTTCATAGAATAAATCCAAGTTATCAAAGGAATAATATTCAAAATCCTCAAGGTATGACTGAAAAATCATCAAGAGAACATTGCAGTGGGTCATCCTTGGGTGCTTGGAAAAATTTTGTAATTATATCATCATCTTGTTTCCAAACATAAAAATTATTAGGAACATCATACGATTGCTGTAACGACAACATTCGAAGATATCCTTCCATATCATAAATAGGATCTTTATCTGAACCAATCACATACCACTTACATCTTCCAACATGTATGAACTCATCAATATTATCAACCATGTCACTACCTTTGTCATAACACGAAGGATTTAATGCATCCAAGGGATCCTATAATAATTCTTCACTTTCAAAATGATAAAATAAAGCATCATCAAAATCTTGGAAAGGGAAATAACTTATTGTGATCACTTCTTGTTGTTCAAGAGTGTCAATGGCTTGGATGACTTCATCAAACGGAAGAGGGTCCAGTACATCATCCTGAAGACTCATCTCTTTAATCTTCTTTTCACTTTCATCATAAAATGAAGAACCTAGATATTCCAAGGGTTCCTTTACTTCTTCACCTTCTCAATCATAGAAAAAAGTGTAATAAAAAACCCGAAAAGGAAAATGACTCACCTCGTTCTCTTCATCATGTACAAGAGAGATAGGATCTTGGAGAGCTTCATTGGATGGAGGAGAAGATACTAGTTCTTCATCATCACAACTCACTTCTTTAGTCAAGTATTTATTGCATTCTATTGAATCATGGGAAAATTCTTTCTCCTCTTCAAGGGGTTGACAACTTTCTTCATAAATCTCTCCTTTTATATCAGAGTGTTCTTGAGTATGGCACACATCCCTGAGATATTCCACAATCTTAGTGGTGAATCCTTCATCCTCTAGGGCTGTTGTGATATTTTGAAGGGCATCTTCATATGTCTGGAATTATGGTTTGAAAAACTCAATAAACCTAGTAATGAGGTCTACGAAAGATGATATACTCATATCTTCGCAACAACCCTTAAACCAATCTTGTAAAAAAAATGACAGAGAAAGTATGAACAATTTCACTAGAACATCCTCCCCTTCCAATTCTATCTCACTTATATACATCAAGAATTCTATAATGTGAGTAATTGGAAGGCCTCCAAACCTTGAATAGTTTTTTAACCATTTTGCATCAAAATAATGCAGGTATCTTTGAAAACGTTTGAAATCAATAGTTGAATACACTTGTTCCCAGTGAATCATGATCCCATAACTTGGAAATATCACAAAATGGAGAGTAAGGTGGAACCTTGGAAAAGGTTAGTGGAGACGCCAAATATCCTCTTAAGAATTATCAAAGGGTTGAGGGAATCATACTCAGTGGAGTCGCCATGTAAGCTTTGTGAAAATAAGGCTTTCGATAAAGGCTTACCGAAAACGTTTCGTTGAGGAATATTGACTCAGTGTTCCTCGGTAACAGTGCCAAAATTTTGTCGTACAATCTATACTTTCCCAAATCCCAAGGCAAGTGAATGAAAGATCGACGTAACAACGGGTGACCTATCACTGTCACCTTAATAGGAAACCCCTTTCTATTTAGGAGATATCAAAGTTACCCCAGGGGATAAGTCCCCAATTACCTAAAGGGATGATAAGAATAAGGAAAGGATGCAATACAACCACGCTCTCATTGGTCACTCAAGTCAAAAGGTTCTTAAGGTCTTTAAGGGATGAAGCAATGGTAAAAAGTAGATTTAAAGTACAAAATATGATGTTAGTGCTTCTCAAGACCATGAACCTTAAAAAAATGGGCTAGCTGATGTAAATTTGCAGCAATGTAACACTTTATAATAACAATGAGTATTTTTTAACAGCCAGAAGAATTATGCCTTGAAATTGCTTGAAAAAGACAAGAAAAAGTAACTTTGACTAGGTAAATTGATAATATATTGTCACAAGAAAAATTGGAAATGTTTAGCTAGCATTTAATATCACTTTTGCAGAGAATTTTCTGCAGTTAGATGGTTGTAGCAATATTTTGTAACATCAACAAATTCTAGTGCTCAAAAATGCAACAAAACACCATGCAAACTCAACATTTATCTAGTAGATTGATTGGGAATTGTCACAAGTGATTTTCAAATGAGATAAGTGTGAGTTATGTAGGTGAATGTGGAAATTTAGAATGAATTGGTATGACTATGGCAATGATTTTAAGAAAAAACAAGTTAGTTAATGAATTAGTCTAGTTTAGGGTTAGTATAAGTTAGAAAAATCTTCAAGGAAGAGAGTTTGAGTGTTTAATCAATCCTTCAATAAGAGAGAGGCTAGAACTAGTGCCTTCTAGGGATTATGGAGTCAAGTGTATGGATTCTTCTAAGGCTTCAAATAAATTTTGATAGTGCACAAAAGTCCAAGAGGAATGCATAGGAGAAGTAGTAACTTAAGTCCGCCTATGCATTTTCCTAAAGAAAAAAAGATACTAGGGTGTAGGAAATTCTAGGCCCTAGAACCTTGCTCTCCTTGTGTTTTTTATGGGATAAGAATTTAGGAAAATATAACTAGGTCAAAACCTTAGAGTACTAGGAAACTAGGGCTCTAGGGTTTCACTAGTTTCTAGATCAATTCAATGAAAAGCTTGACAAATAGAAAGTAAGAAAGTAGCAAATTAAGTTCCTTATGTTGAAATTACTAAGACAATTGAGAGGGGGGGTGAATCAGTTGTTATTATGCTTAAAAAATATTAATTCTATTAAATCATTCTTAATATTTCTTCAAATGATCATCAATATTGTACAACATATGGACAACATAAATAATGAGCATCAGTCACAAATAAGATATACACAGAGACAGATTTTCATGAGGAAACCCATAAAGGGAGATAACCTCTTCTTCTTCGAAATGATAGGCAGTCTTTTAAATTCTGTACATCATCTATGTTTGAGCACCAACTCAAAGTGAGGCTACTACCTCTGTTTTACAAGCTCCAAATTGTTGAGAGCACCAAGTCTCTAGTTTCTCTAGCACCGACTAGAAGGAATCACCAACTCCCTGAGTGTTCCAGCACCGACTAAATAGAAGCACCTACTTCCACTTATACAAGCACCAACTTGCATATAGAAAACTCTGTGTTTTCCCAAGCACCACCCTGCCACCTTATTTTCTAGCCACAACTAGATGGAAGCTACAACTCCCAATATTAAAGCACCAACTCGAATATTAGAGGACAACAATCCACCCTAGCACCACCCTACCTCCTTGATTATGAATAAATGATTGAATAACCAACAACATAGATAAATTGATTCTTACCAGTTCTTCTATGTTCTGTAAATCTGGTCTTCTTCTAACTGTTCTGCAATTCTTCTCTTGCTCTGTCTGTTATGCAATTCTTCTCTTCCTCTGTTTGTTCTGCAATTTTTCTCTGCTTCAAGTTGTTCTGCAATTTTGCTCTTGCTTCTGTCTATTCCTCATCTGTTACTCATCTCTGAGTTTTATCTCACACTGTGCATACTATCGGTCTCACACTACGCATACTGCAATTTTCTCTTTCTTACAGTTCAACTCATTTTTCATTCTGAATGACCAACCTTCCACAGTGATTGTGTCTCCATTTTATCATATACCACATATTCAGTTACACCTTGAATGTCCAAGAAAATGCATCAGCAATTGAATCGCCAACCATCCAAGAATCATGATTCAGTTCTGCTAACTGAATTGTAACTGATCGATTACCTATGAGGTGAAACAATAACCCTTCGATCAAGTTTCCAATTAACCAGTACCGTTGGATTAAATCCGTAGGATTTCTTGTTTATCTCATATGACTAACTATGACTGAGCGTTAAACATAATTTTAATTTTTTGATTTCGCATCTCGGCATTCCTGTGACGAAAGGTCTTGACAATATAAGTAGAGATCGTCGAAACTCCGAGATGGAGCTTAGCACTGCTAGCTTCTTCCCCTCATATGACCACCGACAGTGACCATAGGCTGCACCAAAAGGTGCTTCATATTTCATGAACTTATGAACTTTATCGAGCCTAATCAATGGTCGAGATATCCAATGATCTAACGGTCCATATCTCATCGCGATCTCACATGTCATGATTCTTCTGATGAAGGCTCTCGATACTCCAAGTAGCGATTGTTGAGACTCCGAGATGGAGATTAACACTGCTAGCTTCTTCCTCCATCTTCCGCAGATGTAACCACTGGCTATGACCATAGCCTTATTCAAAAATGTATTTCGCACTTTCGCATCTCGGGTATTCTGTGATGAGTCCTCTCGATTGTCCATGTCACGAACTCCGAAATAGAGCTTGGCTTCTCTAGCTCTGGTCTCCAGCTCTCGACAATGTGACCACGAGATATGACCATTCACCAATCAAATGAGCACTTCACTCCTTTGACTTTCCAGTCAGTGAAACAATGATCTTTCGCCATGTTTCCTATGGAACGAATGGTCCAGATATTATCGTGATTTCACCACGTGTCCTTCTTGAATCAATGGTCAAGATATTATTGCAATTTCACAACTTCACGGGCCTTCGTCATGCCTGATCAACGGTCCACGATCTCAATGATTCGACGGTCCAAATCTTTTCGTGATCTCACATATCGTGAGTTCAAACCTCTTTCCTTTGGATTTCCCGATCTGCAAAACTCTGAAACGAAACCTTTGTCGTGCATTGACTATTTTCCTCCTTCTGAGCTTACACTGTTGATCTTGCCATTATCTCTATGCTACTGATGGTGCTGATCTCACCATCAATGACAAACACGCATACTCTACCTCTATCTAAAAACATGCCAACAATATCCCCCTTTGGCATTGATGGGAACCCCTTGAAAAACATGCAACTATACCATTGTAGCATCCTTGACATTACCACCACTGTAGCATCCTTGAAATTACCACACTTTCTCCCCCTTTGACATCAATGTCAAAGAAGAAACATACTCCCCCTGAGTTTTTACGATACATAATCCCGCTGTCAACTATGAGCAACTTAGAAATACAACAAATATTCAATAATTTCTCCCCCTGATCAGGTGAACAGATTAGATGAAAGAAGTTATAACCCCTAACTTTTGACGAATATATCCAAAAGGGGTCATTGCTAACAGTTTAGTAAAGATATCAGCTATCTGTTCTGTGGAAGGAATATAATTCACTTGAACAATTCTGTTTGTAACTTGTTCTCTGAGAAAATGGTATTTTATTGGTATGTGCTTAGATTTTGAATGAAGTACATGATTCTTAGAGAGACTGATGGCACTGGTGTTATCACAGTGAAGTGAAATGGGATCAGTGTAAGTTACCTTCAAATATGCAAGAGTTTGTATCATCCATAAAATTTGTGTGCAGCAAGTAGCAACAACAATGTATTCTGCCTCTGTAGTTAATAATGAAATGGATCCTTTCTTTTTACTAAGCCATGCTACTAATGATTCACCCAGAAAGAATGCTCCTCCACTGGTGCTTTTTCTCTCATCAACACAGTTTGCCCAATCGACATCTGAATAAGAAATTAACTGGAAGTTCTAATTTCTGGGATACCACAGACCGTAATTCATTGTGCCTTTCAAGTACTTGAATATCCTTGTTACCGCTACTAGATGACTTTGTTTAGGAGCAGACTGATAACGACCTACCATTCCAACAGCTTGCACTATATCAGGACGGGAATTTGTGATGTACATAAGACTACCTATCATTGATCGGTATGTCCTTTGATCAACATCGGGTGACATATCATCTTTATTGAGATTACAACCAACCACCATAGGTGTACTAACAGGAGAGCAATACTCCATCTGAAATTTCTTCAACATCCCTTTCAAATATTTTTCTTGAGAGATAAATATTCCTGCAGAACTTTGATTTACTTGTAAACCAAGAAAATATGGCAGTTCTCCTATCACGGACATCTCAAACTCTGTTTGCATAGAGTTAGCAAACCACTGGACATATGATTCATTAGTACAACAAAAAATAATAGCATCTACATAAACCAAAACAACTAGAAAATTATCACCTTCAGACTTAATGTAGAGATTGTTGTCAACAATACCTTTCTTGAATCCGTTTTCTTGTAAAACATTGTCCAGTCTATAATACCAAGCTCAAGGTGCTTGTTTCAGTCGATATAAGGCCTTCTTCATCTTGCAAACATCATTAGGATTATTTGTCAATGAGAATCCTTCAGGTTGCTCCATATATACATCTTCCTCTAGATCTCCATTAAGAAACGATGACTTAACATCCATCTGATACACTTTAAAGTTCTTATGGCATGAATATGCAAGGAACATTCTGATGGCTTCCAATCTTGTCACTGGTGCAAAGGTTTCATCAAAATCTTGACCTTCAACTTGTGCATACCCTTTACAGACCCATCTAGCTTTATTTCTAACAACTTGTCCTTTTTCATTCATTTTATTCTTGAACACCCATTTGGAACCTATTACATTCTTGTCTTCGGGTCTAGGTACAAGCTCCCAAGTATTGTTCTTCTCAATATGATCAAGCTCTTCATTCATAGCTCTAATCCAATCATCATGTTGGCTGGATTCATCAAAATTTTTAGGTTCAGTCATAGATAAGAAGGCAACATGAGATTGTTCTGAGTCTTTAATCAATTTCCTTCTTGTCTGAACTCCTTTATTTATATTTCCAATTATCTGATTTTCAGGATGATTCTTTCTAACAATTCTGAGAGGTGATTTTGCTTCTTTCTGCTAATTTGTGTCAACCTGAGTATTTGTATCTTCATCTGATTCAAATTATTCTCTTCCTGATCCTTGGACCTGTTCATCTTCATCTTCAACTATATCTTTTGTTCTTGGTTCAACACTGTTTACATTCCTAACCTGTACTTCTTCATCAACTTTAATGTCAATACAATCAACTAGTTTATGCATCCTTTTATTGTAACATCTGTACCCTTTACTATTTGTAGCATAACCCAAGAAGATACCTTCATCTTTCCTGTCATCATATTTGCCAATATTTTCTTCATTATTCTTAATATAACATTTACTCCCAAAGACTTTAAAATGCTTGATTGAAGCAGGTCTTCCAAACCATAGTTCATAAGAAGTCTTGTCACTGTGTGGTCTGAGATGTGCTTTGTTAAGGATATGAACAGCTATATGAATTGCTTCCACCCAATATGTCTGAGGTATGTTCCTTTCATTCATCATTGATCTTGCCGTTTGTTGTATTGATCTATTCTGCCTCTCAACAACTCCATTTTGTTGTGGAGTCCTTGGAATTGTGTACTCTCTTTTGATTCCATGTTTATCATATAACTCTTTGAAGTTCTATGAGCTAAACTCTACTCCTCTATCAGACCTTACTGCATTCAATCTTTTTCCTATTTGATTCTCACTTAGAGACTTAAACACTTTGAATTTTTCAAATGCTTCATATTTTGCCTTCAAAAAGGAAACCCATGTTAGTCTAGAATAGTCATCAATAATCAACATAAAATAATTTTCTTTTCCTGTACCTTCTTTCCTTGATGGTCCACATAAATCCATATGTACTAACTGGAGAGGTTTTTCTGTTGAAGGAGTTTTTTTTTATTTGAACTGAGTGCGAGTAAGTTTTCCTATCTGACAAGGTTTACAAACAGAGTCGTATGGCTTTGATATCTTCGGAAGATCTTTTACTGCCCCATTGTTTCTGAGCTTGATTATATGATCAAAATTTAAGTGTCCAAGTCTCCTATTCCATAGCCAAATTTCATTATACTTGCTTAAGTAACAATCTTCTTTTTCTTCTTTTAACACATAGACATTGTTTTCTGTTCTTATCCCTTTTGCAACTAGCTATCCTGAATTCACCGATTTTATTCTACAATCTCTAGAGGTAAAAACGACTTCACATCCTCGATCACATACTTGACTGACACTAAGAATATTATGTTTCAGGCCTTCTACAAACAACACATCTTTAGTTTTCCCTTTTCCATTACTCAAACTTACCATTCCTTTACCTTTTATTTTTCCTGGTGCATCATTTCCAAAAGTTACATTCCCTGATTTTCTTTCACTTAGAGTTAGAAACTTACTTTTGTCTCCAGTCATATGTTTGGAACATCCACTGTCAATAAACCAGGGATTCTTTTGTATTTGGGCTAATAACACTAATCCGCACTGGTCATCTTCTTTCTTCTTCCAAAACTTGAAATTTTCAGTAGCAGGATTCAGATCTAGCTTATAGTTTCTTAAGCGATAGCCTCCAGCTTTATGTCCATAATTATGGTAGTTGTAACATTTTGGTTCACTGAATAACAGATCATAACTATTGTTATGCTCATAACTGTTGTTGTGTTTCACCTGTGTCCTTCTCCCAGTCATCACATGATTTATAGTCTGTGATTATTTGTTGCTTGGTTATCTCAATCTTCTTGAAAAACTTGATTGCTCATATCTAAGTCTTAAAGAACAATTTATATCTTTGTGACCAAAGTTAGAACAGAAAAAATAATAACCATAGAAAAAACCTTTGTACCTGGAAAAACGTTGTAGTCGATTTCTTCCATGTTGATGATTTCGTTGATCAGAAAATGTGTTTGTGCTATTTCTTTGATCTACAGATTCGGTTCTGGTACTTTTTCTTTCATTCCTTCTTGGTGGCTGAGTTTCTTTCTTTGTTTCTGTAGAGTGGTTGTTGTCAATAATTGTAGTTTTGACAAACTTGATGGCTTCTGTATTACTTGAATGATCACTACTTGATCCTTCTTCATAGCCCAAGATGGCTTTCAACTTTGGATTCCTTTGCTGATTTAGAATGAAAGTTAATTCTTCTGAAGCTTTAATATTTGGAAGATTTTGATGATACAATGCCTTAAACTTCTCCATTTCTTTTCTGGTTTTTACTATCTCTTCTTCTAAGGCTTCACACCTCACTTTCTTCTATGACAATTGTTGTTTCAGTATGTCCTCTATTTTCTTTTCCTCTTCTAACTCCACTTTTAGTAGAGAAAAGTTATCATCAGATTTTTCACCATTCATTTTAAACTGCATCAACAACTGTTTTTGTTTTCTCTTCTTACATTTGAGTCTGTCAATTTCTTCCAAAGCACTGATTAATTCACCTTCCATATCCACCATAGCTTCTTCATCATCCATTTCACCTCCTGTGCACTCATCATCAAGATCTCCCATATCCATAAGCATAAAATCATTCACTTTGTCTTCATATGATGACTCACTATCTATGTCTTCTGAGGAATTGTCATTATTTGCACACAAACTTTTCTTTTTACTATATTTCTTGAATTTGTACTTCTTTTCATCATCAGAGTTCTGGTCCTTTTTCTAATGGGGACACTTAGATGCAAAATGACCTATCTTACCACAGTTAAAACATTTGAAGGAAAGCTTGCCTTGATATTTTCCTGATCCTTTCTTTAACCTCCTCACAAATTTTGCCTCAATATCATCTAAATCTGAATCAGTATTCTTGTCTACTTTAAAAGATGCTTCTCTAGTAATGGATTTATTTTTGTTGATTCCCATTTCATATTCATTTAAAGTTCCTAGGAGTTGATCAATGGACAAAGTTTTAAGATCATTTAGTTCTTCTATTGTAGATACTTTTGGATTAAATTTATCAAGAAAAGATCTTAAAATCTTTTGAACTAAAATTGATTCTTCAATCTTCTCACCAAGACCTTTCATGGCATTCACAAGTTCTTCAACTCTTAAAAAATAATTTCTAACTGTTTCATCTTCATTCATCTTTAGTTGTTCAAACTTCAACCTAAATGTTTGAAGTTTGGCATCTTTTACTTTCTCATTTCCTTCATAGCTGCTAATAAGTTTATCCCACATTTCTTTGGCAGTTTGAAGATGCATCACCTTTACAAACTTGGCTTCTGCAAGTCCATTTAAGATAGCATTCATTCCCTTAGCATTAAAGCTAAATTATAACTTATCATCCTTGGAGGCTAGCACAATAGGCTTTATGTATCCAGTCTCTACTACATCCCAAACATTAGTGCCTAAGGCCATTACGTATGTTCTCATTCTAACCTTCCAAAAGGAAAAATTTATTCCATCAAACAGAGGAGGCTTACTGGCTGAAGTCCCTTCATGACTTGTCATGTTTAATCTTGCAGATCTACCTTTAAATAAAAGGAACCCGCTCTGATACCAATTGTTGAAATTACTAAGACAACTGAGAGGGAGGGTGAATTAGTTGTTATTGTGCTTAAACAATCTTAAGTCTATTAAATCATTCTTAATATTTCTTCAAATGATCATCAATATTATACAACATATGGAAAACATAAATAATGAGCATCAGTCACACAAAAGATATACACAGAGACATATTTTCACGAGGAAACCCATAAAGGGAGAAAACCTCTTCTTCTTCGAAATGATAGGAAGACTTTTAAATTTTGTACATCATCTATGTTTGAGCACCAACTCAAAGTGAGGTTACTACCTCTATTTTACAAGCTTCAACTTGTTGAGAGCATCAACTCTCTGGTTTCTCTATCACTGACTAGAAGGAAGCACCAACTCCCTAAGTGTTCCAGCACCGACTGGATGGAAGCACCTACTTCCACTTATACAAGCACCAACTTGCATATAGAAAACTCTGTGTTTTCCCAAGCTCCACCCTGCCACCCTGTTTTCTAGCTGCAACTAGATGGAAGCTACAACTCCCAATATTCAAGCACCAACTTGAATATCAGAGGACCACAGTCCTCCCTAGCACCACCCTACCTCCCTGATTATGAATAAATGATTGAATAATTAACAACACAGATAAATCGATTCTTACCACTTCTTCTTTATTCTGTAAATATGGTCTACTTCAAACTGTTCTGCAATTCTTATCTTCCTCTATCTGTTCTGCAATTCTTCCCTTCCTCTATCTGTTCTGCAATTTTGCTCTGCTTCAATCTGTTCTACAATTTTTCTCTTGCTCCTGTCTATTCCTCATATGTTACTCATCTATGAGTTTTATCTCACACAACACATACTATAATTTTCTCTTTCTTACAGTTCAACTCATTTTTCCTTCAGAACGACCAACCTTCCACAGTCATTGCGTCTCCATTTTATCCTATACCACCTATTCAGCTACACCTTGAATCTCCAAGAAAACGCATCAGCAACTGAATCGCCAACTGTCCAAGAATCATGATTTAGTTTTGCTAATTGAATCATAACTGATCAATTACCTGTGAGGTGAAATAGTAACCCTTCGATCAAGTTTCCAATTAACTAGTATAGTTGGATTAAATCCACAGGATTTCGCATTTATCTCATATGCCCACTAGCTGTGACCAAGCGCTAATTTTTTTTTTAATTTCATGATTTCGCATCTCAACATTCTTGTGATGAAGGGTCTTGACACTCCAATTCACAATCGCTAAAACTTCGAGATGGATCTTAGCATCGTTAGCTTCTTCCCCTCACATGACCACCGACGATGACCATAGGCTGTGCCAAAAGGCGCTTCGTATTTTGCAAACTTATGAACTTTATCAAGCCTGATTAATGGTCGAGATATCCAATGATACGACGGTCCAAATCTCATCGCAATCTTGCATATCACAATTCTTGTGATGAAGGGTCTTGATACTCCAAGTCGCGATCGTCGAGACTCCGAGATGGATCTTAACATTGCTAGCTTCTTCCTCCGTCTTCTGCAGATGTAACCACTGGCTGTGACCACAGCCTTATTTGAAAACACATTTTGCACTTTCGCGTCTCGGGTATTCTGTGATGAGTCCTCTCAACTGTCCATGTCATGAACTCCGAAATAGATCTTGGCTTCTCTAGCTCTACTCTCCAGTTCTTGACAATGTGACCATGAGATATGACCACTCGCCAATCAAATGAGTACTTCACTCCTTTGACTTTCTAGTCATCGAAACAATGATCTTTCGCCATGTGTCCTATGGAACCAACAGTCCAGATATTATCGCGATTTCACCACGTGTCCTTCTCGAATAAATGGTCAAGATCTTATCGCGATTTCGCAACTTCACGGGCCTTCATCATGCCTGATTAATGGTCCACGATCTCAATGATTCAACGGTCCAGATCTTTTTGTGATTTCGCATATCACGAGTTTGAACCTCTTTCCTTTGGATTTCCCGATCTGTGAAACTCCAAAATGAAACCTTTGTCATGCTTTGACTGTTTTCCTCCTTCTGAGCTTACACTGTTGATCTTTCCATTATTGCTACACTATTGATCATGCTAATCTTTGCCTTCAATGACAAACACGCATACTCTGCCTTTGTCTAAAAACATGCCAACACCTTACTTCAAGCATTAAGTATACCATGAAATATCATAATCTTGTATGAGCAAATAAAACCATACATAAACCATTCAATAGATGACAAAAATCCATATTTTACCTACTTGTACCAAGAATAATCATGAAAATACCATGCAAGATCACCATGAAAGATTCCAATATTGATCCACTTGAGAAAAATAAGCCTTATACAAGAGTGTGTCTCACAATTTTATCCAATATCCCTTCTAGCGAGAAAATTTCAGACCTCTCCTCTCGTGTGAGCAGTTGTGATGATAAAAATGAATGTACTTTATGTTTATTTATACAAAACTAGTGACCTTTAATTAATTTCAAGTCAAATAAAGGCCGACCTAGCCAATTTACAAATAAATTCAAATTAGACATAAATAAAATTATTTATCATCTAAAAACACTTCCAAGGGTGATGTCATGCCCTTCTAGGGTGACGTTGAGCCCTTAAGGTGGAACATCGGCCTCTATATGTTGAAATTTTTTCCTCTGAAGGCCCTGGATGATGTCCACATGTGCCAACTAGCTCACAACTACCCTCAAAATGAAAACCCTAGCTTTGGATGACGTGAAAGGTCATGATGGTGAAGTCATGGGCTCTCAAAGGTCAGCGTCGAGGTGGAAAAGAAAGATCCCCTAGGTCTAGGTATTATAGGGTGCCTCAAAGGTGATGTCATTTTTTCTTCATGGTGAAAATATCTGATGTCTTCTTTCACCTGGTTGGGGTTACAACATCCATCTATGGGATTTCATCCCCATGAAGGTATGATCTAATCATTCTCCCATGTGTACCTGTCCACCTAGAATGGTCCTTCAACAACAAGAAGTATGCCCTCTAGGGGTTCATAAGTCACAGGGATCATAACATGTAAATCACTTCCAATAATTAAATTACCCAAACATGTGCATCAAACCCCACTTTTCCCAGAAAAATTCTCAAAGACATTATGCAATCTAACAAGTCAGGTTTGGAGAAGGTCACAGGGTGTCCTATTGGGATAATATTCCTTAAGTTTGGGGTGTTTCCCAGGTGATAACCAATTGAGGTCATGTAAGTGTATGAGGTGGCATGGGGTAGTGTTTGGGAATGAGGTGCAGTGATAACAGGGAAACGAAAATTTTACCTGTGGGTGTATTTGTAGAGGGCGAGATGCACCTTGTCATAGATGCCATTGTTTCCTATCCCATTCATTTCCCTTTATTATTAACTTCATTTCTTTTGATAATTTTTTTTATGCTTGAAGGAAAGAGTTGAGGGACATTGTCCTAGCTTGGTGACCATAAGTGACAACATTATCCAGAATCATTTCACAGAGATGAAAAGGTTGGCTAGTGATGAGACCCCCTTTCTCTTGGCTATGCCACCAAGAGCCACTACCCTTTTTTGGTGACCAGATAGATGGTAATATCATACCGCTACATGCCCATGGTAATAATAGGTCGACTCATGATGAGACCCCCCATCCACCAACTAATACCTTGAGTATTTTTTTTTTTATTATGGGTTCCCTTTTCTTACTGAGAATATTTTTACTTATTTCTCGGGAATCCCTGGGTGAAGCATCCCAAAAGTTTTATCTTTGGCTTTTAACTCTTTCCATGTACTTTTACCCTCTAGGCCTTTAGCCCCTTCTTCCCAAAAGGAAAGGTACAACCCTTCCTAGTGTGGAAAATCCCAATGCTCAAACAAAGGTAGGGGGACATGAGAGGAATAAAGACAGAAAGTGGTAAGTATGGAGGGAACAGATGATGAAATTTCACAAAATGAACCAATGGAGACCCATCCTAAAGGGAGATCAACTTACTAGGGCATCATGTCATCCTTTCAGGTATGAAGAAGTTAAAGAGCATAATTTCCAAGAAAATATTATGAAATGAAGGAGAATTCAATGAAACATATTCAAGTGCTTCAATAATCAGAGTGACATATATGATGACACATAAACTCATTACCTCATGGAGAAATACTTACTTCTACTTAAAGACCAGGCTAGTGGGATGGATATTGTTTCTGCTAATAAATGGGTTGCACTAAAGAAAAGAGGGGCCCTTCGAGGCCATGCTCAATTCATCTGGCCCTTATCACTCCATGTCTAGGACTCGTGGGCCTCGAGACAAGATATCTGTATTTATCCCTAGGGTAGGGGATAACAATTCCCAATACAAAGATTCTTCGGGTAAAGATATGAAATGAAGAACAAACACAAATATGATAATTTATAATTTAGTGAAAAACATTTGCAACACAATCCTCTAATCCGATTATCTTTGAGTGAAACAAGTAATTTTTTTAGGGAAGCTAGCAAAACGGGTTAATGGAGAATTTTAGTCAAAATAGATTTTCAAATTCACTCATATAAAACATTCCACAAACCCATAAGCTCTAAATATTTCTTGACATGAACAAGTCCTTTGCATATTCGAAAGTGATGAATTTTTCAATAACATAAAGTACATTTCATATTTCTCACCAAAGAACCAATTTCTCTTTGTCGTAAAAAATAATTATTCATCTCAAATATTCAAACAATTCAATCTGACAAGGAAAAGAGGGGTTATTGTAGAATCCCGCTCTATTGAGCACACTTTTATTGACATATTCTTTGAGGACACTTGCGTGCAAGTAATCTGGTTATGATATATTGTGATTTAGTTTCGATTATGGGTTACATGTGATGATGATGTTGTGTTGTGACTTATTGTTATATTTATGTATATATATTGACAGAGGTTATTAATGAGTTTTCCTGAGTGTGCAGGGCACATGATAGGTTATGGATGTTGATGGTATTGATAGACTTCCTTGTACTCCAGATTGAGTCAGGGATTGGATTGTATTTGTTTGAGTATTTCATTTTCCGCACATATGATAGATGATTTCTTTCTGTATGATTATGTATATATATTATTGACATATTTTTTGTCATTGGATGTAGGCTTGACGATGCTTTCTAATCCGACTCACATAAGGAGTAGAGACACCTTGCACATAAACCAAACATTGAGGGAGAGGTGTGGCAGTGATTGTGTCATAGCCTACTATCACTCTTGTCGTGGCTCGAATGGAGAGAGAAAATCAGTCATGAGGATTTCTAAGGAGTGCGTAATAAGGTAGAGTCTTTATTCCTTAGAATCCCTTAGTCTCTCACAAGGTCGACCGAGTGGAGTATTGACTCCAATGGTCAGAAAAACTTCCAAAAACATCCAAAGGTGAGTGGTACCCTTGGAGCATGGAGGCATGTCTTGAAAGGCATGTCACGTAATTCAAAAAAAAGACTTGAGTCGATAAATCTATGTGGCCTAGAAAAAATTGAATTGATTAGACCTTATCGAATTAAAATAATTAATTAAACAATGAATTTATTAATTATGAATCCCAATAAAAATATAAGCCTAATTCTAAGACTAAGCCTAAGTCTAATTTTAGTAAGGGGACTAAATTAAAATATTAAATAAATTAAAAGAATAGAGATAAATCAATTTAAGGAAAACATGAGATAAATCTAAAGATTGGATTGAATGCACATTGTGCATGAAAATATTAAAAGGGATTTTTTAAAATAGAAAGAAATAAAATATGAGAAAATATGTGTACACATAAATGGCATCTAGAGTGTAACTACCATTAGTCTAACTAGAAAAGACTCCTAATCCAATTCTAACTAAGATCTAGTTAGGAGGCACTCATTAAATGAGAATCTGGGGAATAAATGGACAACTAACAATGAAAATAGGAACACATTGGGGAATGTGAGGGAAATTGAATTTTTAAATAAAATAAAATTGGTAATTACTTGTGCAACTTGGGGAGATTGTGACAATTGTGTGGGTGAATAATACAAATTCAATTAATTAAAAATTTAATTAATTGTGTATGTGGACATGTATCAATGAGGAAATTTCCATAAAACAAATGGTGTAGAAGAGAAATGGATCACAGTTATTCTTGGTAAAGTTATGTTTCAAAAATGGTTTTTACTGTGTTTTACTTGTGAGAGTCGGGATACCAAGCTTGTAGAAAGAGTGGAAGCTCTACCTTGTGAGGCAAGCTTTGGAACTATTCTTTTTGGGTTTCTTGTGCGTGGCCCCTTTGTGGCTCGGGGGGATAAGGGGGAAGAATACTACCCCTAGGGTTGGATGGGCGATACTGATGAAGTCTCAGTGATTAGCAAGCGAGACCGAATAAGGAACGCAAGACATTGAAGAACTTCCTCAATTATCCATCTCCACGGTTTCAGTATTTTATTTTGGATTATTACATTGTAATAATAAGAGGAGAATTGCAAATATGATTTGTTTAAATTCTTTGTAGAATAATTGGTAATTTCTGTAAAAATTTCACAAGCTCTTGGAAGAGCCTTTATGAAAACTAGAAATTGTTGTACTCTGGTTCGCTGACATTCTTATTTTATAATCCAAAATTATAATTAAATTGTGCTGCCAAATTAAATGGCACAATCAAAATTTTAAGAGTTCTTGAATACTGTCAAAAGTTTATTCAACCCAGAAATGCAAACCCATTTTTATCTTAACATTACTTTACAAACTCTATGCTTAGAATTAAATAAGTGCTACATTCGAATTTACATGTCTGAAGTACATACCTCCATATGATCGCTGCAAAATTTTGGTTTACACAAATCGGAGAATCGATTATTAAAATTGTTGCATAATTGTTTTGTATTCTGGAACAAATTTATGTATAACCACTGCCAACTCCTGACTTTTTTCTCGACGATCTCATGCAACCTAGAAATATGATCTGATTCCCTTTTGAAACGTCTATGATTTTTATTATTAATGTTGAGATCATTTTGGTCATTTGCTATGATAGTCAGTGCCCTACTAATAGTAAACACCTTACCACACTTGTTTTTAGCACTGCAACTATTTTTCTTGAGGATTTGAATGTGAGAAGAGGACTTGGTCATGTTGTACAGACTTAGGAAATATTCTCTTTGTTTCTAGCGTAAATGAGACAATGATAATGAGTATTTTGTTGTTGTAGTAGTGCCTCTGATTAACAACTTCTCATCATATTCAAACTCACAACTTAATTCACGTTGATCCTTCTTGACACCTGGAAGTTCTATCCGGAACAAGCATGCATCCTTGCAAATGCCAATATTTACAAACCCCACTGAAGGGCCAACTTGTTAAGTTGTTTCTATCCCGGTAAAATCATTTGAAGGCTATTGTGATTTGAAGAAGTGTTCCATTGTTGTATAGTAGGGGTTGATGCAACCATTAAACAGGAAGTTCCCATATTGTCAAGGTACTTAGATCATGAATTCTCCTCCTTTGGTTTTCTAACTGAGGCCTTTGGTAGTCTGATTGAGGCTCTCATATTTTTCTTTCCTGTGGGTGCCTTTATTTTTAGTATTTTTTTTCGATATCCTGCAGATTATATGAAACAACTTCCAGTGACTCACCATCTTCAAAATTTT
>ML808753.1:14677-26111 GCA_009831015.1 Picea engelmannii
GATCTTAACTAACTCCTAAGTGTCTAAATATACTAACATCCCCCCTTAAGAACAACTTGGGATAGGATTGAAGGATTTACAATAGTGACACAATAGGAGAAGGAAGGAGGCATTAGAGCCTATCCCCCCTTAATGACAACTTCTTGAACACCTAACATAGATCAAATTTTGGAGAACTTCGCTTCTGTAAAAGACTTTGTGAAAATGTCTGCAGCTTGATCTTCTATAGGGAAAAAGAGCACTTCAATAACTTGATCATGAATGAGCTTTCTGATGAAGTGAATGTGTAGCTTGATGTGCTTGTTGTGCTAATGTTGAGCGGGGTCTTTGGTGAGCTTCATGGCACTCTGATTTTCTCACCAAAGGTTTGTCAGATGTTGCTGCTAGAATCCAAGCTCTGAAACGAGTTTTTGAAGCCACAATGCTTCCCGAATTGCATTTACCACTGCTCGGTACTCTGCTTTTGCTTAAGAAAGTGCAATAGCATGTTGTTTCTTACAGGCCCAAGTTACAAGTCCTGAACCAAGGCTGAAAACATAACCGGTAGTAGACTTAAAATAATTAGGGTCGTTGGCCCAATCTGAATCAGTGAAACCAACCAATAAAGGAGTCCCCCCTGAGCTGTAATGTATCCCAAACTGAACTGTACCCCAGACATACCTAAGTATCCTTTTGGCTTCTTTCCAATGGCTTTCATGGGGTGTTTGCATGTACTGGGGAACAAGACCAAAAAAAAGGAAATATCAGGATGGGTATAAGTCAAGTATAAGAGGATACCAACTAACTGACGATACAAGGTAGCATTAAATTTGGGAGAAGTACAAGTGGAAGCTAGCTTGACTCTAGACTGGAAAGGAGAAGGGGACGATTTACAATAGTCCATGTGAAAGCAACGAAGAAGGTCACAAGCATACTTATACTAGGAAATAAAAATTCCTTCATTGGTTTGCAAAACTTGGATGCCAAGGAAATAGTGAAAAAATCCTAAGTCTGTCATTTCAAATCTCTTCTTAAGGTTGGTTTTCACATGGTTTAAAAGTTTTGAGTCACTACCAGTAAGGATAAAGTAATCTACATAAAGGACAAGGATTGTGAGATATATTCCTACTTTCTTGGTATAGACATTAGAATCAGAATGACACCTAAATAATCCGATGTCAATAAGAAAGTTGTCCATTTTGGAATACCAATCTTGGGGAGCTTTCTTAAGACCATAAAGAGATTTCTTAAGGTAAAAAACAAGGCTAGAGTTATTCTGGACATAGCAAGGAGGTTGTTCCATGTAGATTGCTTCATCTCCATGCAATAAGGCGGATTTGACATCCATCTGATGGACTTCCCATTTATGTGAGGCATCAAGGGCAAGAACAAGGCAGATGGATTTAATTTTGGCTACAGGGGAAAAGGTTTCATTATAGTCAATTCCTTCAACTTGGGAAAATACTTTGGAAACTAACCAATCCTTGTGTCTTTCAACACTTCCATATGTTGCATACTTAGTTCTGTAGATCCATATACATCTGACAAATTTTCTTCCTTTTGGAAGAGGTATAAGATTCCAAGTATCATTGGCCATTGAAGAATGATACTCTTCATTCAGTGTTGTATCCCAATATGGATGACCTGAAGCTTCTGCAAATGTCTCTGGATCATGACTCTCTAAAACTTGAGACAAAAGAGAAAAGGCTCACTGGAACTATGAATGTGTTCAATGTTGATCTGAAGGACCACCGACAATACCACCAACTACTTCTCGTTTTGAACGGACCCATATAGGAAGACATGGAACTAGTGCTGGATCAAGTTCAAAGGAATCATATGGAGGAAGGTGAGAAAGTGGAGGTGGATTTTCATCCTCACTGTCATCATCTAAAGAAGAACCTAGAATAGGAACAAAAGAAGGCACAAACACCGAAGATGGCTCACAGGTTGAATAAGGCACAATTGTCAAATTAGGCTTGTAGGCTAAGATATTTTCATCAAATTTAATATCTCTTATAATAATAATTTCATTACAATGTGGTTGAATAAGTGTATAACCTTTAACATCTTCAAAATAACCAAAAAATATACACTTCTCACTTTTAGGCTAAAATGCTTTCCTTTTCTCTTCAGGAATGTGAGCCCATGCTATACTACCAAATACACGAAAGTGACTTACATATGGTTTAATTTTAGTCCAATCTTCTTCTGGTGTTATATTTTTAAGAGCCTTTGTGGGAGTGTGATTTACTATGTAATTTGCACAGTTGATTTCTTTTGCCCAATACTTTAAACTTAATCCCTTAGATTGGATCATACAATTAGCCATTTCTTTTAATGTGCAGTTGTTTCTCTCAGCAACACCATTTTATTGTGGTGTATATGAAACAATGTGTTGCATTTGGATGCCCTATGTAGTGCAGTAAATTGTAAAATTATTGTTCACATATTCGCCTGCATTATTTGTTCTTAACTTTTGAATTTGATGTCCATATTGCTTTTCTACAAGGACCTTGTAGGCCAAAAACTTGTCAAAAACTTTGATCTTAAGTTTTAAGAAGTAAACCCAAGTACGTTTGGAAAAGTCATCAATGAAAGTTAAGAAATAGTTGCACCCAGAGAAAGAAGGCGAAGAAAGTGGACCACACAAATCACTATGAACAAGCTGCAAAGGGCCCGAGGCATGCCAAGAGGCACGTTTTTCAAAACTGTCTCGATGAAATTTTCCGAGAACACAACTGAAACAAACACCATCTATGCATGAAAAAGGAGGAATACCAGTCACCATCTATTGATTACATAGTTTCTTCAATGAGTGATAGTTTATATGAACAAACCACTCATGCCAAAGTTTTCTCAAGTCATTGCTATGAGCAACAAAAACTGATGAAAAAGATGATGACACAAAGTTGTCAAACTTTTACAACTTGGTAATATCATAAAAAATTCCAGTTGCAAGAACATGCTTAGGATATTTTAGATCCTTGATTACAACTTGGTGAGGTGAAAACTCTATGGTTTTACCTTCACCTGAATGAGTGATTTGATATACTAATAGAAGGTTACAAGAAAGAATTGGAACACATAATACATAATTAAAATGACCATTATCTACTTGAACTGTTCCAGATCCTACAATACTAACAGATATATCATCACCAACAAATATTTTCTTGGTGTTACATTCATTTAGAGAAGAAAATATGTCTTTATCCTTATCCATATGATAATATGCTTTAGAATCAATAAGCCACTCATCAGAAGAAGCAGTATAAGTTTTATTGAAGGAGAAACTAGAAGAAGAAAGTGCATGTCCATGAGAAGAAGAAGAATAAGTAGAATCAATATTGATGTTGTGATTATTCATCACTTCTTCTAAAGCTTCCATCTTCTTGAAACATTTGGACTCACCATGACCATCTTTATCACAAAAGTTGCAATGTATGTCAATATTCTTATTTTTATATTTTTCTCCTTGTTCACCATTAGGAGTTGAAGTTATCTGAGCGGGTTTGGGACCCTTATGTTTCTTGTTGTTGTGGCGATGATGTTGCTTCCTGGGATTCTTGGGTTTATCTTTCTATTGGGAAACTAAGGTTTTTTTGGAGGTACCTGCAGTGTGTTGAGGAAAATATATGAAAGGATCTTACTCACGCATTTTCAGATCTTACTTGGCTAAAACAAGATAGACGGGAATATCACCCTATGTTTATAGCCATCAAAATTTGTTTCCTAATTTACAAGTATTGATTACAAGTTCTTAGAATGATATTTTTATAAATGAAATTTGCTAGAAAATTCATTATTTATGTAATTTTCTGAATATAATAGATGCTAAAATAAATACAGAGACAAAATTAAAAACACCAAGTCAATAATCAAAATAGATGAGACATAAAGAAATAGTTTATTCCATTCCAATTTATCAAAAGAATCGTTATCTTTAAAAAATTCCTTGAGGAATTTTGGAGCAAAGTCAAACTTAGATGTCCTCGATGGAAACCATACAAAAGGACTTCTGACAGAAGGTAAAAGACTGAACTTTAAAATTTGGATCATCTTTCCACAGATTGTTGCCCACTCGACTTTGCACAATAGCCTTTGTCAGACATGAATTTTAAATCACAAAAAGACAATTCTACACAAAATATCAAAGATAGATCAACACCTGTGAAAAACAAGTGTCTGAATGATGTAATTCAGCCTCGAATCTTACTGTCTACAATAGGACCCTACTATCATAAAAGAGAATTAGGCTTTCAATGAATTAAAGAATGAATGAAAACTGAATTATCAGAACAAAACTCAAAGAGCAGACCTTGGTATGCTTCTCCTTTTATTCTCCTCTTGTTCCTCCTTTTTCTTTTGACTTTAATCAATTAGAATTAGTTGAAGTAGTTGAACTTCTTCTTTAATTAAGTTAAATAAAACTCAACCAACATTTTAGTTAAGGGGAAAAGTAATAAAATCATAATAAGGTTTTTTAATAAATAATAACTAGTAGGTGAGACCTCTTGTGACTCCCTTTAGTTCTTTAACAAACATAGCACAACTAGTTAATCAATCAAAACATCCCACCTTATGACTCCCCTCATCACTCTCATATTTTGACAATTTATATCAATGATAATTGAAATTATTTCCAAAAATATATTATCCATATATACAAAAAATAGTGTGTTGTTCAAAATTTCAGAAGTAAACTGTTCTCAACAATCAATAAATAAAAACACTTAAAACCCATATTTGCCACTCTAGGAGGCAATCTTTCCCTTGTTTTTGTTGTCACCCTTTGATCTCTCTGAATTTTCCTTAGGCTATGTGGAGCCTTTAGGCCTAATCTCATTGATCACATGAGAGCAATCATCTCTCAAATGCATGCGGAAGGACATGGATTTGGCAGAGTCATTTGAGGGTGAGGAGGGGGAAGAAACAACTTTTTCTTTGTTAGGGGCATGGTGGGCCTCGGTTTTTAACATTTTTCTCGCATGGGAAGACTGTACTAGTGAGTGTACAGGGGAAGCTTGGACAATTTGATTAACAGGTGGAGGAGTAGTTAGAGACAAGTTAGTCCAGCCACGATGTTGGGAGAATGTCGGGTGGACAATCTCTTTCCATTCATCATTTTCATGGACTTCAGGTTGTAGTGAGACATGAGGGGGCACTAGGATACCAAGGACATGTGGGGCTTGAAAGGGAGGCCTTTCTGGCCTAGGTTGGACCACTCCTTGCCCAATCCAGTTAAAAATTCCAGCTTGAAATAGCTGGACCAACTCTTGTGAGTCTGCATCAAGATGTATAGAGAACCTTGGCCTTCTAGGTCCCCTGTTCCAATTTCCTCTTCCTCTGTTACCCCGACCATGACTACCTCTGCTGAAAAATCTCATTCATGTATACATTATTGATTAGAAAATAGTTTCTTCAACAACCAAACATGACATCTCTTTTAAATATGAAACAAAGTTTGGCTCAACAACACATCAGAATCATGCAATCCAATCCATACAAATTGTTTAATACTTGTAAATGAGCAGGGGGTGAATAAGGGTTCTGGGATATGTGAGGGATTGTATTGAGCGAAAAGTGTTAAAATGAGGGGGGATAAATCATGATTACTGCTCACAAATCATCAAACAATCAACTGTATCGTAAATCAAAAGAATATATCATTTTGATTCATCCCTGTGCGATCCTTTAACTGTCATTATACAAAATTTATCCTAACTATAAATATATTTTAAGAACAAGGAGTGGATAGTGAATATGGGAAGGCGAGGGGAGTTGTAATGTGTGAAAAGTGAAATAATGGTAGGGAAAAGAACGAATATTGTTCATAAAACCAATTAAGTAATCCATAAAAATAACTTTGTATTCAATACAAATGATTCCAACACCAATTAAACAATTATTCTGTGTCAAAACTTGTTCACTGTCCTACATCCAATTTCTTTAAAATTATCAATTAACACAGTGTATAATCATACTCAGAATCACTATGCCTTTCAACCTTCTTGTTAAGAGAATTCTTGTTTCTTTTCAATCCCTTCCCTTTTTTATTTAAAACAAAATCAAAAGGAACACACAGTCACATTGCTTCATCTCTATTCAACATATATTTCTATAACATATCAACCACTGCCCATAATTCGCAATTTCCCAAATCAAACATAGACACAGGTCTTTTCCCAAGTTGAACATACTTTTTGAAACTTGCCTGATTTTTCGCTTTTGATAATATTAGCTAATAAGAATTGCAATGAAACCAAAATACAAAACCTGAGCTTCAATTCTGATGGTGCAATTAAATAAAACAATGCACGATGTCTCCATAATCCATACATAGTAAACAACGAAGTCACAGTCATCATTTTCCCCAACTTGCGATGATCCCGATCGGGACTAATAAAACACACAACAGACACCAACTAATAATTGACACCATGCTGTAGGAACACAATGACCAATGCATAATGAAAAGAGGTAACCCTTTGACTGTACATTACCATTTACTCCCAATCAATAAATTTAATCAAAAAAATGAGTTAGGTTATCGATGCAACTGTCACAACAAAAGAGAGAATCCCTTGAATGTGTCTCCATTCTCATCCCTAATCACAACCTTCAACTCGATTAAATAGAGAAGAGACAATACTCAAAGAAACTGTCATAACCACTTAACCAATTTATGACAGTCAACAAGATACCCGACAAGAGTGTGAATAGTTGGGGTTATCAAAATTGGGCTCTGTAACAATGAACACAAGAAGTAATCAAGAGTTCGCTTGGTCATCAAAGCACAGAGAGACTGGAGGTCGAACATATCAACAATAGGAAAATACCCTTAGAAACAACCACGATGGAACCACAGGATTTTATAACTTTCAGTCTGTGTAATAGTGTGATAGTTCAACACCGGGTAGGGTAGGCAACGATGCAGAGGAGAAAATTTTTGTCACTGTATAGTAAAAAATACCGAGAATGCACAGAGGCATAACCCTCACGTCTTTCTCAAGGCTAAACCAATTGATAACAATGCCAGTGGAAATACAGACCTGCGGTATCACCAACAACCATAAAGCATATATCTTGGCATAATGACCATCCCCTAACCAACTTCGTCAATGCCAATACCACAAAAATAAGCCCACGACCAGGTGAATAACCCACGAACATGGCTCTGGAAGAAACAAAGTGACCAAAAGGTAGTTTGAAAACATATACAACAACCCCATAGCAACCCAAATACAACTGGACATAGTTACCATAACTGTGAGGAAGCGGACAACAAGGATAAAAGGATCAAAACCCTCCAACAAAATGCCCATAAATACTTAAAACAACAGAGAACCATCACAATTTTCACCACACAGAATAGCCAACGAAATCATAACTTCAACAAACCAATTATTTCATTTTCAAAACGAATAACCACACAGTCATTCCAGAGAGGAGACCCACGCGTTTACATAGTTTCCAATCTATGGAAAACACAAACCAACACATTACTGAGCCATATAGAGAGTGAAATTCATGGATGGGTGAAAAGAACCATACCTGTCACCAATGTTTTTAAAAGGGGCGAGTTGGTCGAGCAGTTCCTTCCAGGCTTGAATCTCAAAGCTTAACCACCAGCAAAACCAAATGAAACAATAAGCATGCTAGGGTGGCAGCCCGATGGGATAAGTATGGAGTGACGTGCATTTACGACACGTCGCTTCCATCTTCCTCACATTCAATTTCATAGTACACGACACCTAGTCAAAAAATATACCATTAACCATGCCATTAATTCCATACATTGAAACTTGTGACATATTGCTTGCCAATTGTGCCACCCCAATCCATATTAACCATTGCCAAAAACCATACTATACCATATATCAAAATGCGCCCAATATAACTCAAATAAAATTTGCATAGCCACTAACCATTGCTAGTTAGGATTAATACTAACTTCTTTTCATTTCGTTTTCACATAACCTCTTAACATAGCATAGATTTTTTTTTTATAAGTCTCTTTCCATTGCTTTTGTTTCATGTTGTTACTAACATGTGTCTTGTGCAGGTGTAACTAGGTAATGAATCATGGTGAAAATATCAAATGTAACAATAGTAAATATATGCCACTAATAACATAGAATTTAGAGCTTAGAATAACAAAATCATCACATAAAATGCATTATCCACCTGCCATTATGTCGCAACAAAACCAAGATTGCATCATCAACCATATAAGACCTTGTAAGCAGTATCGAAACAACAGCATGAAAAGTGTGATATGACTATCTTGGATCCTCCAGCCTACAAAGGGATCCCACCTACTAGTATTATATCTTATTAGCATAGTTTAAATAATAGGCTTTAACAATACTTTGCGGGCGAAATTCCTCGTTGCGATTTTTATCGTCAACAAAATGGAGACTCCATAGGGAAATCTATTTCGAACAGATTAAGAACTCAGAATATACGGTTTCGCAGACCAAAAAGAAAAGTAGACCAAGAATATTTAACCCGAATGATCATGCAACAGGGGGAAGTGAGCATATTTAATGGAAAATGACTGGGAATTTGGGAATAACTCATGAAAAATGTTAAGTATGAGGGGGTTTATCCCTGTATGCATAATCATTCAACCATAATTTGTTCTTGAATTCAAGGAGAAATTTTTATGGAATTTCTCTTTTAACTCTCAAATGGATGAAGAAATGTAAAGCAGAAGCGGGAAGTAACCAATTTCTTCATAAGAGAACAATGGAATAAGATAACAAATTCAATTATGCTTTCAGGGGGAACATCATAACAATTGTGTAAGCCAGATTTTTATTGACTAGCAATACCTTGCAGGAGTGTCACTATGTGTTATCACTGAAATTTCGTCCGCACATGGCGACAAGAACTCAGCATCGTCAAACAGTAATGAAGTCATTCATGACACTGAATTAATCTCACAACATTCCAAAAAGGTAAAAAACTATACAAAGTAGTAAAAATTGAAGAGCGCTTTACAGAAGTTGGGTGTGCATGCACATGCACAGAACATGAACGTACCATGCGCGCATACGCGCACAATGCGCGGTTGTTGGCGTAAAAACCCGTGCACCTGCTAAACGGCGCATTTATTGAATTGTTCGGCCTCCCAACCACTTATGGATCAGCTCCCAAGCCGATTTGACCCTCAAATCTAAGCTAAATACGAATGGTGGGCTGGTCAAAGACCTAATAAATCCCTAAAGAGCCTCTCTTCACACTACAAAGGAGTTACATAATCACCCAATGCAATGCTATAAAAATCCATGAAGAAACCTCATTTTCTCAAGGAATTTCATGCAATGTTATGTTGCCTATATTGTTTTAAGGACTCAATCCTTGACAAAAGCACATTGGCACCATTTGATTGAGCAATCCACCTCTCCATTAAGTGGATTTGCAAAGCAGTTCTTTCACCACCATTTTCATTTTTCTTGTTGTAAGGAGAGCAAGTTTGTGAGGGTCCAAGAGCCTTGCTTTGGTGGAAGAAGGGACTCATAGTCCCCTTTCTTCATTGTGCTTTGATTTCATCAATAGATCAGCCTAAAAAAATTGGTGATATTGGTCTTTTTGTGTTTTGTTATCTTTATATCCATATGCTTATAATTTTAGTTTGTTTTAGTTTAATTCTTGCTTATAGTTTTGTTTTTCTTTCTCTAACTCTTTCCTCTACAGCTGTCATGCTCAGCAAGACCCAACTGGGCATGTAAGCACCTCTTATTTGCTCACCAAGGTGACGAAGAGGGTGCAAACAGATTGGTGACCGTACTGGGGAGAAGGTATCAATTCCTACCTCATTTGGGTTTATTTTGTTCTTCTTTTAGTTTGTTTAACTTGCAGGTGCACAAACCGGCCTCTGTCGACCTGCTAACCAGTCAATTCACAGGAGAGTTGAGAGAAATCCATCCGGATTTTCTTTCTCGACCATTTGTCACAGGTGCGCGAGTATTCCACACCACAAGTGCGCATCATGTGTGCATGCGCTTTCGTAACAGCATTTCTCTGCGCACATGCACTTTCTGACTCATTTATGTTCGCGTGCCTGCGCTCTGTGCGCACCTGTCTGCACTAGGGGCCGCACATTTGATTAAAATTTCTCATTGTAAGTTGTTGGGATGTGGGGAAGGTCTTTTTCCTTCTTAAGACTGATGTTATGCATGCTCTAAATATTGCACCACACTTAGTCCCCTCATCATATAAAGGGGTTAGTCTAACACACATAGGCACTTAGGAGGATAAAAAATCAATTTCCCTTCTTTGCTTTTTGCCACGTGGATGGCTTGTTTTGACTAATAATCTAAGTTGAACATCAATTTTAAATCACATCTAAACTCACATTTGGGACTTGAAGTTGAAGTAACAATCGTTGAGTATGCTCTTCTCTCGCGCCTCCAAGTGATCTTGAGAAACAGAAAAGGATTGTGAAAACATTCTCATCTCCCTTAAAAAAAAGTTTTAAAAACCTTTAGGATAGGACAACGACCCTTTTTGGGACCCCTCTTAGTTTCATTTTTTCAAAACACATTTTAAACTTGTAATGGGCCCATACATGCCCACATGCTACAAAGATATAATAGTGGTTGAAATTTTTCTTTCTTAGATCAAAACACTAGGAGAGTTCAAAGGTTTGTAACGAGCCCATACATGCCCACATGTTCAATCTAGGATAGTTTCATGATTTTCTAGATTACCTCACAATAGGGAGTTAAAGGATAGTAACGGACCCACATGTCCACATGCTAGCTTCCTAGGGATTTTGAATTCCGCAAGGTCGTACCAAAGACATCTAGCTAATTAGGTAACCAAACTCTTGTAAAGGACCAAGCGAAGTCCACATGCAGCAAGGTGACGTCTAATTAACTAAAAATTGGCACACTTTTCACTCACACACAAAAGTCACTTCTCACTCACATAGCTTCTTCTCGAAAACGTGGAGGTCCAAGTAAGTTTCCTCCAAAGGGATTTCTGAAAATACCCCATCTTTTCTTGACAGGACTATCCACTCCCATTGTCAATCAAACGAGGTTGGTTTTCACCCCCAGCCTCACAAAACAACTTCATCTAAAATCTTTCTAAAAACTCACTAAGTTTTCCTCCACATGAGGTGCCAAAAGAAATTTTTAGTCTAGGTAGGATTTCGGGGATAGGCATCCAAATAACTCCCCGTTATCTGGTTCTCACATTTTCAAACATAGAGGTTGTCAAATAGGGAACTTCAAATACTCCAAGTCAAGTGTTCCAATCACCATAAGGCAGGGACATACCCGTGAAGGATCGAAGGTCGAGGTCCGGTTGTTTTGTGCGTCCCCCCTTGAGGCACCCACCTCTTGGACGGGATCCAGCCCGTGACCCATTTCTTAGGCCGAAAATCTAAATGTCGCACTTTGACCAAGGTACCTAGTGACCAACTTTAGGACATCTACCC
>ML808753.1:26161-38409 GCA_009831015.1 Picea engelmannii
GCACCTTGATTGGATTTTGTGTGGCTATTGGGAAATATCGCCAGCTCTTTCGGGATATGCCCCCTCTACCCCTCATTATAACCAATTATTTCATCCTTCACTAGTGTCTCTTCCGGTGACTTCAGACCCCACTGTTGAGTACTCTTCTAGGACACAAGCATTTGCTTTCTTTTTGATTCCCCCACGCGGACAAAACCCACTTACCCATATATATGCTTCTTTCTCATTTTATGTATGATGCACATCTGATTACAGTTTGATTTGGATACATATATTGTGTAAACATTCAACGCAAAGGATTTTTGTTTCTATATTTCTCTCACCACTTGTTGCACACATTCACACAACTAGTCTGACATCATAGGGGAACCACATAACCCCCGTCGTTCACGACGCTTTCTCAACCTCCCTCCTATCTTAGGGGGAGTATCTGGTCATACCCGCTCATCGGTACCTCCTTCACACACTCCTGTGAGTGCTACTATATTAGGATCAACTTTGCTTAGTTCTACATTACTTGGGTCAACTTCCCAAGGTCATTCGTTCACTCGCTCTCCGTTACAAGGAAGTGGGGGACCCACTTCCTCTCAAGGAGGGAGCACCAACCCACCTAGTCCCCATCAAGGGTCAGGTTCACAACACACTATGGCTGGAGCTAACCCTCCCACCCCACTACAGATGCCATATTTGGCCTCTCTCAACATACCGGATCTCACCAAACTCACCAATGATCCTATATTGCATGATGCCACATGGCCTGCAATGCCAACAAAACTTCCTTCAGACATACCAAAGTTTGAAGGAAAGGCAGCGGATGACCCCGCCAACCATGTCATGACCTTTCATATATGGTGTTCTTCCAATAGCATTATGGATGATTCCATCAGACTGCGATTATTTCAACGCACACTTACTGGCCCATCAGCCAAATGGTATGTCGAAGAAAAATCAGGTTCCCATGCGACCTTTGAGTCATTGGCCAAAGCATTCTTGACCTTCTTCCAATTACCCATCTGCCATGACAATGGTCTAGAACTACTGTCTAAATTCAAACAAACCTCAGCCACCCACATCGCTGACCACATTCATGAGTGGCGTAGACGACGTAGTTTGTGTAAAGCAGAAACCACCAAGCAACAATGTCTCAACAGGTTTCCTAGATCACTTGTCTCTCTACTTGGTAAGGATGTAGCTTCCACCTTCCCTCGATCTGAAGAGGAACCCATCAGTAAGGCCCAACAGTATGACCTCATATATGCACAGTCAGGGTACTTATACACAGTACTTCATGATCTTCCAAAACCTGTGCCATTTGGCCAAGACAAACCTAGAATGTCTCACTCAGCAGATGGACTAATAGGTACCACCACACACCATGGTCCACAACCCCAACCTCCACTGATGTATGGAACACCTCAATACCCGCCGGCATATGGGGGCACTTCTTATTACCCCCCACCCCCTTATCAACAACCATACCTTGTTGCTATACCTCCACCCATCAGTGGACCACCACCGACACCCCCCATACATCCACCTATCCCCACAAACAGTGGTACTCCCTCAACATCCGCTTATAGTACTAGAGAAAGCGCTACGCCTTCCTATATACCTTATGGATCGGTACCACCACAAAATCCATATTTCCCATTTCCTGGTCCTCCACAACCCATGGCTCCCCCACATCCTCATGCAGGGGTAAATTTTGTTCAACCCTCTGCTGCTCAACAATACCAAAATTTCGAACAGTTGAATACATCCAACCCAACTCATCCATCAAACAATACCAAGAAGAAAGGACGGAACAGGAATAACAACAACTCTGGTCAAGGCGGGAATCAACCCCCACAACACCAACCCACTAGGGGAAACCAGAACCAAGGGAACCAAAACCCCCAAGGGGGAAATAACAACAAACGCCAAGGGCGTAATAATGTTAAAACCATCTTCCCTTGTGCTCTTTGTGGTGATTTCAGTCATTACACTCATCATTGCCCCCATATTGTTGATTTCAAACGGTTGAAAGACTCGGGTAGTCTTCCCCATTCTCCTGCACAAACTTCCCCTCAACAGGAACCACAACAATACGTGCAGCAACCCCCTCCCATCATGCTACAAAACCCTATTCCACATCAAGGTGTGATAAACACCCAACAGGATTCACAACACCCCCCACCTCAGGTAGGACAATACCACAACCCCAACAATCCAGCAGAGCGTACAATTCTCCTCACCAGTGAGGAAGAAATTCTTCTGCAAACGCGTAATCGTCAGTATCATACACTCGTTGAGTCTCCTCCCATCTCTCCAGAACCAAACCCTACACCAACGAGACCCCCGTTGGTGATCCCTCGCCCGTCCGCCGAACCACCACTATGCATCCCTCGCATCCCCTTGCGCAGGAATATCCACAACCCACAGGCTAGGGAAGCTCATAACTATAGCTTGGTAGATGACTTAGCACAATCCCCGGCTACCATGTTAGTCTTGGAAGTCCTCCAGACTTGTCCTACACAAAGGAAATCTTTACTTTCCACCTTGGGGGCAGTCGACCCCGCAGATACTCGACTCATCACCTTTGATATTGATAGTCGAGAACCTCGTCTTCTTGCCTTCATCGCTTTTCAAATACCAGTGAAAATACGAAACATCACAGTTCATCGGTGTATCATCGATGAAGGTGCCTCTACGTGCATCATGTCCAAAACAGTATGGCAGAAACTTGGTTCCCCAGAACTCATACACTCCGCCATCACATTATGAGCTTATGACGGACGACCATCCTCTCATGAAGGGCTCTTCCAGAATGTCCCCGTTGAACTCGGGGGCAAGACTATCCTCATTGATATCGAAGTTATCGACGCCCCCCTCGATTATAATATCCTATTCGGGCGTAGCTACATGTATGCTATGAAGGAAGTGGCCTCTTCCATATTTCGGACAATGATGTTCCCCCACAATGGGAAGATCGTGACCGTCGACCAAGTCTCACATTATGAGCCTAACCCATCTGCTAACCTCGATAACATTCTTCCTCTCATCCACACCAACCCATATGCATATCCACTCGTCGAGATGGGTCCTGGGATTTTTAAAGATCCATCCTTGTTAGGGACGTACCATGGATCACCACCACTCCTTTCCCCTAATCAAGTATGCATCGTTTCATTTAACGGAACTCACACGGAGGATGCTCTTCCTCCTCAGGAGGCTTCAGTCATTCTCGACGTCTCAATAGTTTCAGAACAACTCTCGCCGGAGCCTCCTACGCACTTGTCAACCTCAACAGTCCATGAATCCACATCCCCTCAAGGGAATAATCCTGCCTGGGAGACACTCCCCCAACCCCTCACCCAAATTTCCTTCTTTTACCCTCCCCCAGGTATAGAAGCGTTTCAGGTAGCCGCCACGCTCACACTACCCAATATGGTGTTAGAAATCCCCGTTTGGTACTTACACCCACCAGAGATGGTCCCTCGACCATCCCTTCCCCCACATGAAGGACTTCCCATGATGATTCCCATCCTTACCGCCACTACCCCCATACTCACTAACCCCCCTGCTACAGCTGGGGGCCAAAGGAAGAAGAAAGAGCCCACCCCTCCACTTCCTCCACGCATACCACCACCTTGTGCACTATGTGAAAAAGAGCGCCACCAAACCAACAATTTCCCATCCCTACTTGAATTACGGAATTTGATTCCCCTCAATCAAACTCCCACACCACTCCCCACTACTGCTAGTCCCCCTACTACCACCAACCCTTCCAGTAGTAAAGGGTTGAGGACCAAATATGCTTGTGCTATATGTTCATAGTATGGCCATTACACCCACCATTGCCCAACACTGTCGCGCTTTCGGCAGACATTAGCGGTCGTACGCCAGAACTTCCAGAACAACCCACGCCCTGCTACATCCTCTTAGAATATCACTGACATTCTCTATGTCACCACTTCAGTCAATGAACGTATGAGATTCCCTTGCTCTCTCTATGATTCATTAACTCATTTTACATACCAGTGTCCTATGATCCTTTCATACAGGCAACGTTAATTGACCCTACTTCACCGACCCACAGAGGTGATAATTGACATTACTTCGTCACTCGAGGATCTTCATGTCATTTCTCCAAAGCTCGAGGCACTCCCAACGCCTCCATGGTTCTTAAATGACGTCTCTGAGGATTTACCCCGCACCCCCCCCAACTCTCCTACTTATTCCCCTACGGACACTCTCCACCCAACCACCACGAGTACCCCTCAATACTTCAACATATGTTTTATGTCGAGTGAACCCTCAACATCTCCTAGCATTTCTCCCTCTGCTTCTCCATCAGGGGACAACCACGCTGTCACCGAGATCACTCCTCACGACCCCTTGTATTCCTGATGTTTTCAATGCAACAAGGAAATAATTGAAGAGCTAAACTACCCAGACTCACCCTGGGATGCACTACATCATCACGCACTCTTCTCTCCACAGGCAACCCTCATGCCTCCTAACCAAAACCCAATTTACGCGGTCGAAACCAAAGATTTTATCCCATCCGGGCCTATCGATTGGTTCAACAATCTTATTCCTGCCCCTGACGCTTTTGAAGAAGGTAATATGGCCAACATTTCCCCCACCATCAAAATCGACATTTCCATTAAAAATGGCATCGTCGAAGAAATCATCATTGGAGCTGCATGCACTCCTCAGGAAATCGCCGCATATAAAGCCCTCTTCCAGGAATATAGAGATATTTTCGCCTGGTCATACACGAAAATGTCTGGCCTCAACCCATCTATTGTCGAACATCGCATCGACACCTGGCATGATATCACACCAGTTTTCCAGAAACAACGACCTCTACACCCATCGAAAGCCGCGGCTATCAAAGCCGAAATTGACAAATTACGTACGGCCGGGTTTATTTACCCCATTTCTTACACTTCATGGGTTTCCAACCCCATACCCGTCGACAAAAAACAGGGCACTATCCGCGTTTGCACAGACTTTCGCGATCTCAATAACGCATGTCCCAAAGACAACTTTCCAACACCTTTCATCGATCAAATCATGACGACTGTGCCAACCACGAGGATCTCTCCTTTATGGAAGGATTCTCTGGCTATAACCAAATTCAAATCCACCCAGCTGATTAGTATAAAACCGCATTCATTACCCCATGGGGTACTTTTGCATATCGTTTCATGCCTTTCGTCTTAAAAAATGCCGGCGCAACTTTCCAGCGGGCGATGACATACATCTTTCACGATATGGCTGAAATCATCCTCGCCTACTTGGAAGACCTCACAGCTAGATCCAAGAAATGCACCCAGCATCTCGATGATTTATGCATCATCTTTCAACGGTGTCGCCAACACAACATTCGCCTGAATCCTCTCAAATGCGTGTTTTGCATCACCGTAGGGCGCCTCCTCAGTTTTATCGTTTCCCAAAGCGGTATTACCGTGGACCCCATCAAATTCAAAGCCATCACCAAAATTCCACCTCCTCAAAATTTACAACAACTTCAGAGTCTTCAGGGCAAAGCTAACTTTCTTCGACGCTTTGTCCCAGATTATTCCATATGCGCACATGGTTTCCTTCGCTTACTACATCACGACATCCCTTTTCACTGTTTCGACTATGCCCAACAGTCATTTGATGATCTTAAAGCAGCGCTTTCAAATGCACCTTTAATCAGTGCGCCTGACTATAATCGCGACTACATCCTCTACGTATCAGCATCAGCTGTATCAGTAGTCGGCGTCCTCATCCAGCTCGGAGATGACAATCGTGAACATGTCATTTACTATGTTAGTAAGAACCTCTCAGGACCACCCTTGAAGTACAAACACGAAGAGAAACTTTCTCTTGCAGTTGTCCTCGTAGTCCAGAAACTGCGCCATTACATTCTGCTTCGCACCACCAAGGTCGTCGCAGATTCCAACCCTATGCAATATTTTCTCATCCGTCGACAAGTTAACGGAAAATTCACTCGATGGATCGTTATCCTTCAGGAGTACGACCTCGAGTTTTCAACACCTAAGAGTAAGAAGGCCCTCGTTCTTTCTGAACTTGTCACGACCCTCCCCTCTGACACCCACAGTTCCCCCGTCAATACCGACTTTCCCGACGAACATCTCTTTTATATCACTTCGGATGATCCTTGGTACGACGACCTCCTCGTCTACCTCCGAACTCAAAATTTCGGTAACCACCTTTCACAAGATGATCGACGACGTATTCGCCATCAGGCCCCCCGCTATCTCCTCATCGGAGACATCCTATATTGGCGGGGCGTTGACACCATTCTTCGTCGTTGCCTCACTATAGACGAGGTCGACAGAGTCTTAAACGATTGCCACAACAGTGCATGTGGGGGCCATCTTTCAGGAATTTCCACGGCTCAAAAGATTATCCGAGCCGGTTACTTTTGGCCTACCTTGTTTCATGATTTCATTCATGCCGTGAAACAATGTGAGCAATGTCAGCTCTACGCCAACAAAGCTCGGGCTCCTCCCGCTCTTCCTCACCCTGTCATTACAGCTGACCCTTTTTGCAAATGGGGTATCGAATTTATGACTTTCAATCCACCCTCCAGCAATGGTCACAAATACATTGTTGTCGTCGTTGATTACTTCACCAAATGGACCGAAGCTATGCCCACTTTCAATAACACCACTGACACTGCAACGTGTTTTTTCTTTAATCACGTCATATCCCGTTTTGGTGTACCACTCCAACTTGTTTCCGACCATGGGAAACACTTCGAGAATGAGATCTTCGTCAAACTCTCATCTCAGTTAGGCTTCTCTCATGAGTTTGCCTCACCATATTACCCTCAGTCAAACAGACAGGTCGAGGCAGTTAACAAAGTCCTCAAGACCATGTTACAGTGCATGGTTAATAAACATAAAACCAATTTGCATCATATGTTATTTTCTACGCTATGGGCTTATCGAATGACAGTAAAGACCGCTACTATTTTCACGCCATTCCATTTAGTCCATGGGGTCGAGGCAACTCTTCCCATCGAGTGCAAAATTCCCACCTTACGCACCGCAATTGAGCTATTACCTGACACTTCTCCAATGGAGCAGCGTTTTCTGAACTTGGATTCGCTGGATGAAGATCGTTGATATTCCTTACAGAACAACGAGGCAGCAAAAAACGATCCAAGGCTACCTTTGATCGCCATGTCAACCTTCGCTCATTCCGCGAAGGCGACCTTGTCCTAGCTTATGATATCGCTCATGATACCTTTGGCCACGAAAAATTCGAATCACTTTGGCATGTCCCTTACATCATCCAACATTGCCTCACCAAAGGCGCATACATCCTGGCCTCCCCCGAAGGCCTCTCGCTCAAGGAACCTGTCAATGGGTTATATCTCAAGAAATATTATGCTTAGAAGTAGTCATTCTACTTTAGGTTATTTTTTCTTTTTAGTGTTTTTAATCTTTTTTCCTCCTACCCTCTCATCTAAACTATCCTTTGTGCTATTGACAGATGCTTCCTCCACCAGCCTACCACATTTGTTACGTCGACGACGCCAGCCATTGGACACAAAATCTCGCTTCGGCTGCTTGGGCTCTCTACACCCCCTCACATGCAATGCTACATTCAAACGACATATGTTTCGGGCCAGCAACCAACAACCAAGCCGAATACACTGCGGTCACTTGCCTCCTGGCCGACACCCAACGTCATCATATTCGTCACCTTAGCGTCTTCCTCGACTCTCAACTAGTCGTTCTCCAGCTCAACCATGTATACCGTGTACGCGATCCGTGCCTCTTTCGCAAATACCTGCAGGTTAGACTGTTATCTCGACATTTTGATTCCATTACATTTACACATATTCCAAGACAATTGAATCAAACAATAGATCAAATAGCTAACATGGTGTTAGATTGGCATATGTCACATCAAGCTACACATACATAAACAACTCACAAATCCTGTCACATCATATAGATAGAATATACATCATAATAATAATCAACCAAACACACATGTAGACAACATCAGGACCTCAAAATATGTATACTCATATATATATCAAGGCCTATCAGGCCATCCGAATGTGTACATACAAAAATACATGTGCCCGCAGGCCAGCACAGCACCTCGGTACAAAAATCGGCTCACCAGCCTATATACAACCAAAAATATATACATCATACATCATTCATGGTGCCTCTATCGCACCACCACCTGCTCCTCCCTCCGGAGGAGGTGCTGGCCCACCACCACCTGCCCCAGGTGGTGGTGGACCACCCACAGGACCCTCCTACCTCGGCGGCAGGCACCCACTAGTCATCACAGCCAGCACTGCTTCTCGCTGCACTATGGCCTGCCATGGTGGCGGCACCCCCACACACTGCTCCAGGAAGCTCTCATCTTGGATACGTGTCCACATGCCCTCAGGTACGTCCTGCAACACCGTCTCCAGACGACGGCGTATGTCATCAAAATCAACTCTGGCCGCCGCCGGAGGAGCGTGTGATGGCCCCACACCGGGGTCATCGAACCGACACCTCCTCGCTGCCCTCTCGGGCTCTGTTGGTCGCCCCGCGGCATCATCCCGCCGACGTCTCTCTCCATGCGACAGTCTCTCCGGTGCTCTCTGCATCTCCACCTCGCGCTCGCGAGGTGCCACATCTGCACATGCAAAAACCAACAACAACAGATAATATCAGCATCTATATCACATACATAAGGACTGATATCTCAAAAGACAACATAAATAAAAAACATACACAATACTAAATGTACCTCGATGGTCAAACACCTCCCCTGGAGGCAACATCATATCCGGGTCACCCCAGAAGTCAACCCCAACATAGGGGTACTGAAGTACTACCTGTGGCATCTGCCGCCATATCCGTGCCGCCTCTGCTGAAAAGTAGTGGCCACCTTCGCCACCACCGTGGAGAACCAAAACTGTAGACCACCGCCTCAATCGCGGCTCTCGTGCCCCCGACATCTCTAATAGAACTCTCGGGTGCAACATCGACACCCTCTCCAAGAACCATGCCACTAGGATAGACCCAAATGCAAACTCTCCTACACCTGTGGACCGACAGTGATCCAACTGCGTGATCATCCGCGCATGCAACGTCAGTCCCCACACGAACTTCTCGCCAGCCACCACTCTCTCCAGCACCAGCAACTGGCCACCACTAATCCTTTGGGTCGCAAGTGACCCGTATATACGCACAATCATCGCCGATATACAACGATGTGCTAGGGAGTCGATAACGCTGATGCTCACCACAGTCCTAGACATAAAGTCTCAACCTGAGCAGTATCACGTGCCAATTGTCACAAGGGATGTATCCCTCGGCAGCACAGGCTCTTCCAGTAGGGGCGTTCCCCGAAAGGGGAGCCCAGTCAGAAAATATACATCCTCCACTGCAGTGAAGGGGATCTGCTCTCCTCGCACGAGGAAGCAATGCAGCTCCAGACTCCACATCTGGAGCAGGAACTGTAGTAAGTACTCCTGTGCCTGTATCAACGGGCACTCAAAGAACTTTAGCAACCCACAGGTTTCTAAAGTCACTCGCACCCCAGGCCCCTCAATGGCCACAACATCTCGCAACCGAGCCCAGTCTCTCTCTCGCCACCGCACTGGCATCGTCACTGCTGGCCACCTGCGAACAACACAGAGTCCTATATCAGCTCATGTAACCAGCAACAACATCAAAAAGACTTGTTTTTTACCCTTCAACCTTGCCTCCTAGGCGCGGTTTTTGTTCCCACAGGCACACACACGTGTGTGCCTGTTCAGCACACAGGCGTGCATATGAGCGCGCTTGTACACCGAATAGGTGCGCCTCAATGCACACCTGTTTACCATACAGGTGCGCACCAGTGCGCACCTGTCAAACCTATAGGCGCGCACTGGTGCGCGCTTGTTCACCACACAGGTGCACCCCTCAGGCGCGCCTTAAATTCCTCATCCCACGCACTCATGCACATCTATTTGGTGTACAGGCGTGCACTTATGCGCGCCTTCCACTGAATCGCCTGCGCATGTGGGCCCACACCCCACAAAAAACCCCTAAAAAACCCTTGTACACCCCCCCGTACAAACCCTACCCAAAAATGGAAAACCTATTTCTATGCAGGATGATCAGACCACTAACCTGATACTCGCAAAACGTCGATCGGACGCCTCGTCCTCCCTGAATCTCCAAATCTCCTCTGAAATTTGCTCATCCAGTCACTGTTGCAGCAGTTACAAATGAGGTGGCAATGTGGGCCCTACAGCTATATATAGGCCTTTTCCCAAACCTCCACTCACCATTCCGGGAGCTCAAGGTGTCCATTTTTCAAACCGTCTTCAGATATGGGATCAGCATCCCGCCACCTACATCACAGCTGTCCGTGGGTCACTTTTCATCCCGAGCCCCCGGGGCATCTTTTTTTCATATCATGGTCAGGTACACACGCGCATTGTCACATTTATCTAATACATGCTCATATCTTTGATTCTCTTCAGATATAGTTCACTTTGGGTACTGGGTTGTTCTGTGTGCAGGTACTGGCTCATTATTCATCGACATCATCCCTTCAGGTATATACTCAACACTGGCATGTAGTCTCTCCCACTATATTGCATTTACATTTCCAGTCACACCCTCTGATATTGGCCTTTAGGACCCTCATTCCCGGATCTGTAGTACCCACACCTCCATTTGCATCTTCGGTACTGTTACCCGGTAGCATTCTTACCCACATGAGTTGTCCCATTCATAGCACCTTTTGGCACTTTTTGACACTCATGTTTTTCTTCATTACCCTTTAGGTATGGGAGTCCTGATAGTCTTTCAAACATGTCATGAATCAACCACATTCTCCTTCTCCTCATTTTGCTAGCTTTCCCACATGGACTCCCATATTATCTCTTCATGGTTCTATTTTTTACCTGCACCTCCACAGTATCATGAACCCTCCATTTCATCCACAATCAGTTTGCCCATTTGTGCACCTATCCTCATTTCACCTACCTCATATAGAAACTCACCAATGGGGCCCCCACCCTTCATCAGTTTTCCAAGCACATTCTTCCCTCCCTGGGGCACACATTTCACACTGGGGCACCCGTTTCTGTATTTGTACATTTCTCCCCAAAATTATTCATTATTTATTGTACAAACGCCTTTATTTCCAGTCATTACATTTTCTTTTTCCGTCACCGTTGGCGACTTGCTTCCTTTTGGCCACACGCAACCCATGTCACCCTTGGTTGGAGCATTACTTATCATCTACCCTTGCTGGCATTGTCCATATCTTCAGAGTACTCCACAGGTCACTTACCTCTACCCTCTGAATTTGTTCGCCTTGTCCCGCCTCTGGCACAACTTATCACCGGTCTTGTCGTCCCCCTGACACTCGACCTTGTTACGCGGTTGCGGCCACTTTTTATCTCATACATCCTCCAACCAATGGAAATCTTGAGTCTTCCCACGTCTTGAATTCGTCCATGTACCTCTGCCACTTCCTCACCTTAGTAGATTCCACGAAGCCCTTTGCTTCTAGGAGTCGCGTCCCCCTTTTGTTGACATCAGCACAATTTTCTGGAAGGGCGACAGTATCTTGAGTCTCCTTCTCTATTCAATGAGAGATCTCAGACGACACAGGGTGAAACACCATTGCTCCCTGCTGTCGTTGGCCCCCATAACATTCGACGCCAACACTTTCTCATGTTATGGTGGGTCTTACTTTGTGACTATTGCAGTTATTTTTATCATTTGCCGAAGACCTCTGAACTTGGTAGGGCCATCAATGCCCGCATCATCGTCGTTGCTTCTTACCACGATCATTGCCTATTGTTCAGAGTACGTTCCTTTGTAGAATTGTCTTCTGCCTTTATCATCACCTCCCCCGAGGGCGCTGCAGTTGTCTACACCAACACTTCAGTCATATTTTTTCGGAGTTACATAACACAAGCATGGGGCATGCTCGCCTCGTTTGTACACAGTTTTCTTTTTTGTTTTTGCACAACTCTCAGAAGGTCAGGTCCTACCGGTTCCTTTTTTTCTCCAACGGATCACTCTGAACGATCCCACTATTGCTCTATCTTACAAAAACATTCTCAGTAGAAGCAACATTGATGGATTTCGGCTATACGTATGCTCCTAACCTCATCCATCAGGGGGCATCTGTTATCACTGAAATTTCATCCGCACATGGCGACAAGAACTCAACATCGTCAAACAGTAATGAAGTCATTCATGGCACTGAATTAA
>ML808753.1:68757-117670 GCA_009831015.1 Picea engelmannii
AACCAGATAACGGGGGGTTATTTGGATGCCTACCCCCGAAATCCTACCTAGACTAAAATTTTCTTTTGGTACCTCCTGTGGAGGACAACTTAGTGAGTTGTTAGAAAAAATTTAGATGAAGTTGTTTTGTGAGGCTGGGGGTGTAAACCAACCTCGTTTGATTAAAAGTGGGAGTGGATAGTCCAATCAAGAAAAGATGGGGTGTTTTTCAAAATCCCTTTGGAGGAAACCTACTTAGACCACCACGTTTCGAGATGAGGCTATGTGAGTGTGAAAGTGGCTTTTGTGTGTGAGTGAAGAGTGTACCAAATTTTAGTTATTTAAATGTCACCTTGCAACATGTGGACATCGCTTGGTCCTTTACAAGAGTTTGATTACCTAAATAAACTAGATGTCATTGGTACAACCTTGCGGAATTTTAAAAGCCCTAGGAAACTAGCATGTGGACATTGTGGTCCGTTACTATCCTTTATCTCCCTATGTGTGAGTTAATCTAGAAAAAGCATGAAACTAGCCTAGATTGAACATGTGGGCATGTGTGGGCCCGTTACAAACTTTTAAACTCTCCTAGTTTTTTGACCTAAGAAAGTAAAAATTCAAACACTATTCTAGCTTTGTTGACATGTGGGCATGTGTGGGCCCGTTACAAGAATGTGTTTGAAAATATGAAAATAAGAGGGGTCTCAAAAGGAGCCTTTGTCCTCTCCTAAAAGTTTTTGAATTTTAAGGGAGATGAGATCGTTTTCGCAAACCCTTTCTGGTTCTCAAGATCGCTCAATGGCGCAAGAGAAGAGCATACTCAAGATTGCTACTTGCAATTTCTGGTCCCAAAATGTGAGCTTAGATGTGATTAGAATTGATGTTCAACTTAAATTTGCAAACCAAAGCAAGCCATCCACGTGGCAAAAAGCAAAATAAGGGAAAATGATTTTCATCCACCTAAGTTCCTATGTTTGCTTGATTATCCCCTTTATAAGTTGAGGGGTCTAAGTGGTGCAGTGTTTAGAACATGCATATCATCATTCTTGAGAAGGAAAATGAGTTTTCCCCACATCCAAGATCTTACAATGTCAAATTTCAGTTCAAATGTGCGGCCTACTGTGTGGACAGAGGCGCATATGGCGCCTGCGCACTGACAAAACGAAAGCAAAAAGTGCATGCGTGCCCGACGCGCGCCTGTGGGGTGAAATACCCGCGTGCCTGAGTCAAAAAGTCCAAGAAGAAAAATCTGGATGGATTTCTCTCCAATTTCTGGTGATTTGAGTGCTAAGCAGGTCGGCTGAGGCCAGTTTGTGAACCTGCAAGTTAATGAAATCAAAAGGAAAGAAAATAAAGCCCAAATGAGGGAGGAATTTATACCTTCTCCCCAGTACGGTCGCCAATCTGTTTGTACCCAATTCGTCACTATGTGAGAAAATTATGAGTGCTTACATGCTCAGTTGGGCTCTGCTAGGCATGACAGCTATGAGGTAAAAGGTTAGAAAGAAAAACAACAAAGCTACTAACAAAAATTAAACTAAAACTAATAAAAACTATGAGCATATAAAACAAATGAAAAATAGAGACAAATGGACCAATATCACCAATGTATAAGTTGATCTGTTGATGAAATCCAAAGACACACAAAGAAGAAAGGGGACTTGGGTCCCTCCTTTCTCCAATGGAAGGCTCTTGAGGCCCTCAAAGCTTGCTCTCCTTTACAATGAAAAGGTGAAAAATGTGGGTGAAAGAACTCCAAGCTTATTCACTTAAGTGAGGGGTGAATAGCTTATGAAATGCAGCCTACAATGTGTGTTGCCAAAGAATGAGTCCTTAGCAATCTTAGCAACATAACAGTATGAAGAATTCCTTGAGAAAATGGTGGTCACTCATGGATTTTTATAGCCAAGCATTGGGTTATTATGTGGCCTCTTTTGAATGTGAAAAGGGGCTCTTTAGGGCACAATTAGGTCTTTGACCAGCCCACCATGAGGATTGAGCTCGGATTTGGTGTCAAATCGACTTGGGAGCTGATCCATTAGTGGTTGGGAAGCCGACCAGTTTCAATAAATGCGTCGTTTAGCAGGTGCGCGGGTTTTTCGCCCAACAGCCGCGCCTTGTGCACCTATGCGCGCGTTGTACGATCCTGTTACGCGCATATGCGCGCGCGCCCAGATAATGTATAGCGCCCTTCAAATTTTTGGTAATTTGCATAGTTTTTTTACCCTTTTGCAATGCTGTGGAATTAATCCTGTGCCATGAATGACTCTTTCTGTTTTGACGATGCGGAGTTCTTGTCGCCCTGTGCGGACGAAATTTCAGTGATAACAAGTGTAACGTTAGGTTAGGTGTCGATGCGATATTTGATGATAGAGGGATCAAGGCCAGGCATTTCTGTGTATGACCAGGCAAAAATATCCCGATATTCTTAGAAGAGGGCTTTATAGGCGGTGATTTCTTGAGGAGTGCATGCAGCGCCAATGGTGATCTCCTTGACAACTCCATTTTCGATGGAAATGTCGATTTTCATGGTCGGGGAAATGTTGGCCATGTTGCCTTCCTCAAAATCATCAGGGGCAGGAATAGGGTTGTTGAACCAGTCGATATGCTCTGATGGGATAAAATATTTGGTTTGGACTGCGTATATGGGGTGTGGATTAGGAGGTGTGAAGGCTTGCTGTGGAAAGAAGAGCGCTTGGTGGTGGAGTGCATCCCATGGGTAGTCGGGGGTGTTTAGTTCCTCGAGTATGTCCTCGTCACAGTGAAATTGGTGGGAATACAAGGGGTCTAAAAGAGTGATATCAATGATTGTCTCCGTGTGGTTGTCTTCAGGTGAAGAAGCAGCAGGGGGAATGATGCAATGAGATTGTGATGGTTCACTTGACATAAACCAAATATCAAAGTACTGAGGAGTACTAATGGTAGTTGGGTGTAATATTTCCATAGGGAAATGAATGGGAGAATTGGGGGGATTTGGGGGTGAATCCTCGGATAAGTCATCAAAGAACCATGGAGGCGTCGAGAGAGCCTTGAGTTCGGGAGAAATGATATGAAGAATCTCTAGTGACAAGGTAAGGTCAACCATTGATTTTGTAGGGGTTTGAATCAGGGTCAATTGGTGTTGCATGTATTCAATGATCATAGGACATTGGTATGTAAAATGATCTAAGGATTCACATAGAGAGTAAGGGCACCTCATACGTTCATTGACTGAATTTGCGACATAATGGATGTCAGTGATGTTTGGTAGGGATGATGTAGTTGGATTGGGTTTGTTCTGGAAGCTTTGGCATACTGCGGCTAATGTCTGCCAGAAGCGAGGAAGTGTTGGACAATGGTGTGTATAATGGCCATATTCTGAACATATCGTGCAAGGGAATTTGGTTCGCAACCCTTTACTACTTGAGGGAGAGGCAGGGGCGACAGTAATTGCTACGGTGTTAAGCGTTGATGGTGTTTGATTGAGTGGGATCAGGTTCTGTAACTCGGGTAGAGATGGGAAGTTGTTGGTTTGGTGTCCATATTTCTCACATAGCGCACACGGGGGTTGGACGCACAAGGGAAGTGGAGTTGTGGGATCCTTCTTCTTTCTCCTGCCCCCAGCTGTGGTAGTGAGGGTAGTGAGTGGGGGTGTAGAGGGTATGGTGGGAGTGAGTATGGGAATCGTCATTGGGATTCCTTCCATTTGGGGGGAAAGAGATGGTCGAGAGACCATCTCTGGTGGATGTAAATACCAAACTGGAATTGCTAACACCATATTAGGGAGGGTAAGCGTTGCAGCTACTTGGAAATCTTGTACACCAGGTGGAGGGTAGAAGAAGGGAATTTGAGTAATGGATTGGGGAACTGTTTCCCAAACTAGGACATGGCCTTGGGGAGATGTGAAATCATGGAATGGTAAGGTCGAAGAGTTTGTAGGAGGCCCGTGAGGGGGGAGCTGTATGACTAGTGGGACGTCAGATATGATAGAAACCTCCCTAGGAGGAAGGGTATCCTCTATGTCAGTTTCATTGGATGATATGACACATACTTGATTGGAAGGATGAAGGAGTGGTGGTGCACCATGGTAAGTTCCTAACAATGATGGTTCTTTGAAAATTCTGGGACCCATTTCGATGAGTGGGTATGCATCATGACTCATGTGGATGAGAGGAAGAATGTTATCGATGTTGGTAGACAGGTTAGGATTGTAATGTGAGACTTGGTCAATGGTGATGATCTTCCCATTATGGGGTAACATCATCGTTTGAAAGACGGAAGAGGCAACTACCTTCATAGCGTACATGTAGCTACGACCGAATAGGATATTATAATCTAGTGGGGCATTGATAACTTCAATGTCGATGAGAATAGTCTTGCCCTCGAGTTCTATGGGGACATTTTGGAAAAGCCCTTTAGGAGATGATGGTCGTCCATCATAAGCTCGTAAGGTAATGGAATATGGTATGAGTTTGGGGGAACCAAGTTTTTTCCATACAGATTTGGACATAATGCATGTGGATGCACCTTCATCGATGATGCACCGATGCACTGTAATGTTCTGAATTTTTAATGGGATTTGAAAAGTGATCAGAGTGGGAAGGCGAGGTTCTCCACTGTCGAGATCAAATGTAATGAGTCGATTATCTGCGAGGTCGACTGCCCCCAAGGCGGAAACTAATGATTTATGCTGAGTGGGAGAAGTCTGAAGGACTTATAAGACTGACATGGCAGCCAGGGATTGTGCTAAGTCATCAACCAAACTATAATTATGAGCTCCCCTAGCCTATGGTTTGTGGACATTCCTGTGCAATGGGATGCGAGGGATGCAAAGAGGTGGTTTTGTGTTAGGGTGAGGGATCACCAACGGGGGTTATGTTGGTGCGGGGATTGTTTCTGGAGGAATGGGAGGAGACTCAGCGAGTGCATGGTATTGACGATTACGTGTTTGCAGAAGGATCTCTTCCTCACTGGTGAGGAGGATCGTGCAATCTGTTGGATTGTTTGGATTGAGATACTGTCCTAACTGAGGTGCGGTAGGCTATGTGTCCTATTGGGTGTTTATCACACCTTGGTGTGGAATGGGATTCTACAGCACGGCTGGGGGGGATTGGTGCATGTATTGTTGTGGGGCCTGCTGAGGGGCAGGCAGTGTTGGAGGATGTGGTAGACTACCTAAGTCTTTCAGCCATTTAAATTCAGCGTTTTGGGGGAAATGATGAGTATAATGACCGAACTCACTGCAAAGGGCACAAGGGAAGATGGTTTTGATAGTATTGTTATTTCTCCCTTGACGCTTGTTGTTATTTCCCCCCTGGGGGTTCTAATTCCCTTGGTTCTAGTTGCTACCAGTAGGTTGGTTTTGTTGGGGTTGATTCATGCCTTGGCCTGGGTTGTTATTATTCCTATTTATTCCTTTATTTTTGGCATTATTCGACGGATGGGTCAAATTTTCCATATTTAGTTGTTTGAAATTTTGATATTGTTGAACAAGAGAGGGTTGAATAAAATTCACCCCAGCGTGAGGGTGTGGGGGAACCATAGGTTGTGGTGGACCAGGAAATGGAAAGTATATATTCTATGGGATTTGTGATCCGTAAGGTATGTAGGAAGGCGTGCCCCTTTCGCTAGTACTTAAAGTATAAGATGATGTAGAGGGGGTACCAGAACTTGTCTGGATAGGTGGGTGTATTAAGGGTGTTGGCGGTGGCCCACTGATGGGCAGAGGACTAACAACAGGGTATGGTTGTTGATAAGGGGGTGGGGGGTAATAAGAGGTTCCCCCATATGTCGAAGGATATTGAGGTGTGCCATACATTGGTGGTGGTTGGGGTTGAGGATTGTGGTGTGTGGTATTACCAATCAACCCGTCTACTGAGTGAGACATCCCGGGTTTGTCTTGACCAAATGGCATGGGTTTGGGGAGGTCAGGAAGTACTGTGTATAAGTACCCTGACTGTGAATAGATGAGTTCATATTGTTGAGCCTTACTGATGGCTTCCTCTTTATATTGAGGGAAGGTGGAAGCTACATCTTTACCGAGGAGAGAGACAAGTGATCTGAGAAACCAGTCAAGACACTGTTGCTTGGTGGTTTCAGCTTTGCAAAAACTACATCATCTACGCCACTCGTGAATGTGATCAACGATATGTGTGGCTAAGGTTTGTTTGAAATTAGAGAGTAGTTCAAGACCATTGACATGGAAGATTGGTAATTGGAAGAAGGTAAAAAATGCTTTGGCCAAGGACTCGAAAGTCACATGGAACCCCGATTTTTCGTCTACATATCATTTGGCTGATGGGCCAGTGAGTGTGCGTTGAAATAATCATAGTCTGATGGAATCATCCATGATGTTATTGGAAGATCACCATAGGTGGAAAGTCATGACATGATTGGCAGGGTTGTCCCCTACCTTTCCTTCAAACTTGGGGATGTCTGAAGGTAGTTTGGTGGGAATTGTAGGCCATGTGGGGTCATGCAATATAGGATCATTGGTGAGTTTTCTTAGATCTGGTATGTTAAGAGAGGCCAAATATGACATCTGTAGTGGGGGGGGAGGGTTAGCTCCAGCCATGGTGTGAGTGTGTTGTGAACCTGACCCTTGAGGGAGAATAGGTGGGTTGGTACTTCCCCCTTGAGAGGAAGTTGGCCCCCGCTTCCATGTACAGGAGAGCGAGTGGACGGAGGGACTTGGGAAGTGGACCCAAGTAATGTGGAACCAAGCAAATATGATCCTAGAGCAGTGGCACTCACAGGAGTGTGTGAAGGTGGTGCCGATGAGTTGGCAAGACTAGGAACTCCCCCTAAAATAGGAGGGAGGTTTAGTAAGAGTCTGGAACAACGGGGGTTCTATGGGTCCCCTATGATGTCTGACTAGCTGAAGGGTTGTGTGAAAAATGTGATGAGAGAAAGTAAACAAGAACCTTTGTTGCAAATTTTGAACTTTACACAATATATATATCTAAATCAAAATGTAATCAAAAGTGCATCATACATAAAATGTTTTGAAAAAGAAGCATATATGTGGATAAGTGGGTTTTGTCCATGTGGGGAATCAAAGAAAACAAATGATCATGTCCTAAAAGACATAATTTCCTTCCTCTCAAATAGCATTGGACCTTCCAATAGTACTCAACAGTGGGGTCTGAAGTCACCGGAAGAGAAACTAGTGAAGGATGAAATAATCAGTTATAATGAGGGGTAAAGGGGGCATTCTTGAAAGAGCTAGCGATATTTCCCAATAGCCAGACAAAATCCGATCAAGGTGCAATTGCAGCCCACAATTGCCACCTGGGTAGATGTCCTAAAATTTGGTCACTAGGTACCTCGGTCAAAGTGTGGCATTTAGATTTTCGGCCTAAGAAATGGGTCACGGGCTGGATCCTGTCCAAGAGGTGGGTGCCTCAGGGGGTGATGCACAGAACAACCGGACCTCAGCCTTCAACCCTTCACAAATATCTCCCTGCCTTATGGTGTTAGGAACACTTGAATTGGAGGATTTTCAGTTCCCTATTTGAAAACTTCTATTGTTTTGACAATGTGAGAACCAGATAACGGGGAGTTATTTGGATGCCTATCCCCGAAATCCTACCTAGACTAAAAAATTTCTTTTGGCACCTCCTGTGGAGGAAAACTTAGTGATTTTTTAGAAAAAATTTAGATGTAGTTGTTTGAGAGGTTGGGGGTGTGAACCAACCTCGTTGAAATTAAATGGGAGTGGATAGTTTTGTCAAGAAAAGGGTGGGGTGTTTCAAAATCCCTTTGGAGGAAACTTACTTTGACCTCCACGTTTCAAGAAGAAACTATGTGAGTGATAAGTGAATTTTGTGTTTGAATGAGTGAAAGTGTGCCAATGTCTTAATGAATTAGGTGTCACCTTGCTGCATGTGGACTTTGCTTGGTCCTTACAAGTGTTGATTACCTAATTAACTAAGTGCCTTTGGTACAACCTTGCGTAATTCAAAAAGTCCCTAGGAAGCTAGCATGTGGACATGTGGGTCCTTTACTATTCCTTTAACTCCCTATTGTGATTTAGTCTAAGAAAAGCTTTGAAACTATCCTAGATTGTGATCATGTGGGCATGTATGGGCCAATTACAAAACCTTTAAACTTCCCTAGTGATTTAATCTAAGAAAGTAAATTTCAACACTATCCTATCTTTGTAGCATGTGGGTATGTATGGGCCCGTTACAATCTTAAGATGTGTTTGAAAAAATAAACTAAGAGGAGTCCCTAGAAGAGTTGTTGTCCTCTCCTAAAGGTTTTAATCTTTTTAAGGGAGATGAAATTGTCCCACAATCCTTTTCGGATTCTCAAGGTCGCTTGGAGGTGCGAGAGAAGAGAATACTAAGCGATTGTTATCCAACTTCTATTCCCAATGCAAGTTTTATGTGATTACAAATGATTTCCAACTTATAGTTTTAGTCAAAGCAAGCCATCCATGTGGCGAAAATGAAAGCAAAAGAGGAAATAATGATTTTAAACCCCCTAAGTGCCTATGTGTTTTGACCAATCCCTTTATATGAAGAGGGGACTAAGTGTGGTGCAACTTAAAAACATGCATGAAATCACTTTTAAGAACGCTAAGGGCCTTCCCCAAATCTCAAAAAACCTTACAATGTGTATTTTTGCACAGGTGTGCAGGTCTCAGTGGAGACAGAGGTGCATTGAGCGCCTGTGCACAGACCAAAATGAGCTTATGGGTGCAGGTGTGCAGAATAGAACTGTGACTTAGGCGCATGTGCACATGATGCATGTATGTGGGCGAAACAACCTGTGCACAGATGACACATAGCCTTGAAATAAAATTCCAGATGGAATTCTCCCAATTCAACTTGAAATTGGATGTTTTGCAGGTCGGCTTGGGCCGGATAATGCACCTACAAGTTAAATAAACCAAAAGAAGATATAGAAAAAACCAAATGGGGTAGGAAATTGATACCTTTCCCCAGTGGAGTCTCCAATCTGTAGCGCCTCTTTCGTCACCTTAGTAAGAAAAATAGAGGTGCTTGCAAGATTAGTTGGGTTTGCTAAGTAGGATAGTTGTAAGGAAAAGGGTTAGAGAAAGAAATATAAAAGAACAATTAAGAATTAAACTAAGAAATAAAATAACAACTAAACTAATGAACATAGGGACATAAGGACAAAAGAAACAATAAGACCCATGTCACCAATGGTAAGGTTGATATTAGTGAAAGAAAACACCAAGAAGAAAGAGGACTATGAGTCCCTTCTTCCTCCAAGGGAGGGCTCTTGGACCCCCACAAATAATCTCTTCTTACAACCTTGAATGAAAATGGTGAAAGAATTCTTTGCTAATCCACTCAAGGGGTGAGATGGTTTGCCCAATGCAATGGTGCTAGTATACTCTTGGTGAGAATAGAGGATTCCTCAAGAGAATAGTAGCAGCATAACTTTGCTATTGAATTCCTTAGAAAATGAAGTGCACCCATGGCCTTTTTATAGCACCTCTTTGAGGTATTGTGCAACCAGCTTGTAGTGTGTAAAGAGGCTAATTAGGGCATTTTTAGGTCTTTGACCAGCCACCCAGTCGGATCTAGTCTAGATTTGAGTGTCAAATCAACTTAGAAGATGAACCAAAAGTGGGTGGGAGGCCGACCACTCTCATAAATGCGTCGTTCTCACATGTGCGTGGCTTTTTGCGACCACAATCGTGCATCGGGCGCATGTGCGCGCGCGCCCTATGTAGTCATAACGCTTTTTAATTTTGTCACTGGTTGCATAGTTTTTGACCCTTTGGAAATGATTTTGTGGTAATTTTGGTCCATGGGTGACCTCATAACTGTTTGGCGATGCTGAATTCTTGTAACCATTTGTGGATGAAATTTCAGTGATAACACCTATGACAGTAGGGGGAAGGTAATGCATTATAATAATGCATGAAAGCGGCTTGGTTTTGAGGTCGAATGATTTTAGGGATTTGATTGTATAACTTAGTGAAACACAAGTTGAAGGACTTGATGGTGTCACCATCCTTATAGGCGATGTTATTGTACTCCCGTAACTTCTCAGCTGAGATTTTAGATTTCCCATAGGTGGATTTGAACCAATAGACTAACTCCTCCCAAGTAGACAAAATCTTAGGAGGAAGGTCAAAGAAATCAGTTGCATCCTTTCCTTCCAAGGAATTGACAAATAAGGGCATGAAATTATCATTGTCATTGGCTCCTATTTTGTGACAGAAATTAGAAAATGCCACCAGGTGTTCATTTGTAGTGACAATGTTATTCCCTAAAAAACTAGGAAGATTCTATTTGAATTTAGGAAGTGGACGAGTAGCAAGTGCTAGGTTAAGAGGAGAGAAAACATGCCACAGTGTGGTTGTAGCATCTTCTTCGAATTGAAAAAGCCCATAATTTTTTATGACTTTGGTGGGGTTCGTGGTAGATTGGACAGGGACATGGTGACTATATAAGCTACCAATTACTAACGAAGTTGAATACTGCGAGGTGGAAGAACTTCTAGTGCCACCAGAGCCACCACTAGATGCCATCTTGTGGATGATAGGTAAGGTAGAGAAAGACGAACTGGATGAATCAGACAAGGTTATCCTTAGATCACTTTGTTGGGTTGATAACACAACGTTCCTTCTTCCTATTTCAGTAATAGGATTAATTTCAGATGATAAGCCTCTTATTCTCCTAGAAACACGAGGGTCTAAGGACATGAAAAGAAGGTCAACGATGAAGGAAAAAGAAGGTTTATTGTTGATTTCTAGGCTTTCTATGTCTAGCTTCCCAACATTCTTGGGCACTAATGTCTCGTTCAATTGTTTCCCATGAATGATTAAGCTTAGCCCGAGTATTAGCAGTGTCTAAAATGGTTTTAAACAAATCAAAAGCAATTTTGGTCTGATCTTGAAGACTGGGCTCAATATTGGGATGCCTTGCAACATGTAAAGTCATTAAGAAATAAAATAGTCAAAGAATCAATATCAGAAAAATAAATGTATTCGATGATAATCAAGCATAAAAATCAACCAGAGAGATATCGAAGATCTCCCCAGTATGATCTCCAAATAAATGCTGAGGAAAAGATATTAAAGGATCTTACTCAAGCATTTTCAAATATTACTTGGATAAATCAAGATAGACAGGAATATCACCCTATGTTTATAGCCATCAAAATTTGTTTCCTAATTCACAAGAATTGATTACAAGTGCCTAGGCTGATCTTTTTATAAACAAAAGTTTGTTGGAAAATTCATTATTTATGTAATTTTATGAATATAACAGATGCTGAAATAAATATAGAGACAGAAGTAAAAACACCAAGTCAATAATCAAAACAAATGAGACATAAAGAAATCGTTTATTCCATTCCAGATTATCAAAAGAATTGTTCTCTTTACAAAATTCCCTGAGGAAGTTTGGAGCAAAGTCAAACTTAGATGTCCCCAATGAAAACCATACAAAAGGACTTCTGACAGAAGGTAAAAAAATGAACTTTAAAAGTTGGATCAGCTTGCCACAGATTGCTACCCACTCGACTCTGCACAATAGCCTTTGTCAGTCATGAAATTTAATTAAAAAATAGACAAGTCTACATGGACTATCAAAGATAGATCAACACCTTTGAAAAAAAAGTGTCTGAATGATGTATTTAATCCATGAATCTTGTTTTCTACAATAGAACCCTGGTATCATAAAAGAGAATTAGGCTTTCAATGAATTAAAGAATGAATGAAAACTGAATTATCTGAACAAAACTCAAAGAGCATACCTTAGTATGCTTCTACTTCTATTCTCCTCTTGTTCCTCCTTTTCCTTTTGCCTTTAAGAAATTACAATTAGTTGAAGTAGTTGAACTACTTATTTAGTTAAGTTAACTAAAACTCAACCAACTTTTTAATTAAGGGGGAAAAATAATAAAATCATAGTAAGGGTTTTTAATAAATAATAACTAGTAGGTGGGACCTATTGTGACTCCCTTTAGTTCTTTAACAAACATAAAACAACTATTTAATCAATCAAAACATCCCTCCTTGTGACTCCCATCATCACTCTCATATTTTAACAATTTATATTAATGATAATTGAAATTATTTCCAAAAATATATTATCCATATATCCAAAAAATAGTGTGTTGTCCAAAATTTCAAAAGTCAACTGTTCTCAACAATCAATAAATAAAAACACTTAAAACCCATATTTCCCACTTTGGGAGGTAATCTTTCCCTTGTTTATGCTATCACCCTTTGATCTCTCTAAATTTTCCTTAGGTTGTGTGGAGCCTTTAGGCCTAATTTCACTAATCACATGAGAGTAATCATCTCTCAAATGCATGCAAGAGGACATAGATTTGGCAGAGTCAGTTGAGGGTGAGGAGGGGGCATAAATGGTTTTTTCTTTGTTAGGGGCATGTGGGCCTCGTTTTTTAACCTTTTTCTCGCATGGGAAGACTGTACTGGTGAGTGGACAGGGGCATCTTGGAAAATTTGATTAACATGTGGAGGAGAAGGTAGAGACAAGTTAGGTCAACCACGATATTGAGAGACTGTCAGGTGGACAATATCTTTCCATCCATCGTTGGACTTCAGGTTGTGGTGAGACATCAAGGGGCACTAGCATACCAAGGACATGTGGGGCTTGGAAGGGAGGCATTTCTTATTAGAAAAAAAGGACCGCGGAGAAATAAAATAAAACAAATGTGGAAACAAAACATAGAAGATACATAATACAATAGAGACATAGATTTACATGGTACACCCAGTGTGGGCTATGTCCACCAGAGAAATTGTCAGGTCCTTCCTTTATTATTATCCAGTAATTGAAGGGATACAACCTACATCAAAACCCACTGTAACTTTCTCTTCTTTCTCTCACAGTCTCTTCTCTCAAAATACAATACTTGCCATAATGCATAGCTGCAATACATTTCCCTCATAAAAGAGGGTTTCCTTCTAGAGAAAAAAAGCCTAACATAATTCTTATTGTTAGATATGCGACCTTATAATGAATGGTCTAGATTTACAATGAAATCACAATATACATTTACAAGGAAATTTTTCCTTCGGGAGCTTCTCCCCTGAACCCCCACCGGGGGCCCTCTTGCCCTCGAACCCCCTAGCCGGGGCGATACCCCCCCGAACCCCGCAGAGGGGGTACCCCACCTCTGCACTCCCCTGCATGGAATATTTTACATACTTCTCGAGTGTAAAGTATTCATGGGGTATAAACATGGCTGAAAGAAAGGACCTCTGAATCAGGAAGATAATCAGGCTCCACAACCAACATTTCTGGCCTAGGTTGCACCACTCCTTGCCCAATCCAATTAAAAATTCTATCTTGAAATAGCTGGCCCAACTCTTTAAGTTTGTATCAATATGTATAGATAACCTTGGCCTTCTAGGGCCCCTATTCCAATTTCCTCTTCCTCTATTACCCAGACCATTGTTACACATTATTTTGGTCACTCTAGTGGTGTCTCTACAGTTATGTGTTCAGGCTCTAATAAGGACCTTTTTCCTGAGAAAAGTGATTGTTGTCTTCTTCCATAAAACATATTTTAAAGATGAGTTCACAGGCTGACTATGTTGTAGGGTGTGAGAATCTTGATTCTCACAGGCAACCCTATACCTAGCCTGCGAGGTGTTCACAATCTTCTCTATAGGTAGGGTGCGAACCTGTTTAAAAGCTTAAAAGGAAGAGGAAGTTACAAAGCTTCTAGAAGAGGATCTTCTAGAAAATGAGTTGGAATTCACATGGTTGGCATCCTACTGACTTCTCAGATTTGGTGGGATCATCCTCATCCCTTTAACCATATCTCCTTCTCCTATATAATGAAGGGTTTCTCAAGGAAGAGGTTAAGCAAGATTGAATAAAGAATTGATGAAAGAATTGATGAAAGAATTGATGAAAGAATAGATTCAGAATTATGTGAGGAATCTTGTTTGAATTGATGCTTGAGGCCTCCATTTGTCCATCAAGCCTTAGTGGATATTCTTCATGAAAGTTTGGAGAAAGTGTGTGTGTTGGAACAAAGGACCACCGAAAGGAAGCTTGCGACATCAAGGCGATCTGGTTGTATCTTCTACTTTCACATTAATATAATATAGTGGCATATCCCTTTCCCATAAAATCACTCTTATTTTATTGAATAATTCCTTGATCATATGCATAGATCGTCATTGAATATAATTCACTATAGGAATTATCCAATACAACACAAACCAACCAAATTGAAGATAGTAATTATTCAATGACGACCTATACATAGTAATTCAATAAAATAGTGAAGGAGGAATGAGTAGTAAATTCAATGATAGTTTCCTAGGGAAAGTGTCATGTCCTGTCCTTCTTTGTTTTAGATCCAGGTGGATCTAGGGAGATCTGTTAGTGTCTGCATATACCGATTTATCCTATAACAAAATTGGTGACTCCACTAGGGAAACAACTCATTTTGTAGTTTTTGTTGGCCATTTGCTCTCATCCTACTTTTTTCATTACCAACCAGTCTTTGGGTCTATAAGAGACCCTTATAGACTCTATGGACCCAGAAGTTCACTCAAAATTTTTGTCCTTTTTCAAAATGTTTCTTGATTACAAACCTTCTCGCACTATACCTTTCTATGACCTGCGAGAATCATTGATGTTCGCACCCTATTGTTCAATCCAGTGTGACCTTCTTGCACCCTGCCTTTATCTAGACTGCAAGAATCCCTAATTCTCGCACTGTATCCCACTACCATGCTGCAAACTCATTTGAAAAACTTTTGGATTAGGTCTTCCTGTCTTTTTGATGCCCAAATTTGTTTGTTTATCTGGGGAGAACTTCGTTTTCCAGTGTTTGACTGTTTCTTGACTTCAAATTTTGCGGTTGATTAGTTTTCGGGGATCGAAAACTCTTCTTACTCTTTTTCCCAATTTTTGCTTCTTCACCTTTTATCAACAAGGGTATAATCTTGGATTCTGTGATCCAAGTGCTTGTTTGATCAAAATCCTTTGATTGGATTAAAAGTTGGGATTAATTGTCCTTTTAGATTGCTTGCTGCTTGAAATTTTTTTCTTGTTCGTGTGCATTTGAGGAGGTTTTTTCTTGTCAGTTTGTTATTTTTATCTTCATTGAAAGATCAATTTGGGTGTTGTTGAGTATTGTATTTCCATTGGTTGCTTACTTTTGCTTAGTTCCATCCACATTTTTGGGTTTATAAAAAATAAATTAAGTCTTTTTCTTTTAAGAAATCATTTATTTAGAAAATATTGGCGTTAAAGTATTGAAAGACAATGGATAGTGAATTTACATTGTCAATGATTGTTTGATACTACATTTCAAAAGAGGTCGTACATAGTAGTTTTCATTATTCTAGAAAACTCCTCTTTCCTTGTTGTAGATAGAATTCATCGCACGACAATTGGTATCATTCATTTCTATTTACGCATTGTTGGGTCAGATTATTATACAACATTAGTTTCATTTCCGTCTCCCTCTTGTGTAACAACAACCTTTAATAATATTGCACAACTTTAAAATTCAACTAGTAACTTTGTCTAGGGCTCTTTTGCACCAACATTAGCTAGGCTAGAGCGTTGGAATAGGCAGTGAGACACACTCTCCAAAGCGTAAAATACACCATAGTATCTTGTGATAGGGAGTGTCAAATTCCATTTGCAACATTTTGTCCTGGGAAGCCCTTCTCACACAATGGTCAAACCTGAGGTCGCATTGAGATTGACAAAGTTACTCACCCTGCTTTGTTGATCTCGGTGTAGAGATTGCACGTATTATGGGGGTCTCTTAGAGGTATACCCACAATGATGAGTGGAAGCCTCTCAAGTTGATTTCGGGCTAGATACCCTGCCCTTACATGTGGATCAGACTGTCAACTGTTCCCCCAGGAATCATTGTTGTTTGTGGTAACTTTAGTAGCCTATCTTTTTAGCGTCTTACACAAGGTGACTGTGGAGGGGTAAGTCTTCATGGTACCTGGAATCGACATTGGCCAAACTCACTCGGACTCCTTGGAGGGTATACCCATGATTATGTGTGGGAGCTTGTCCCAAGGTGTAAGTTTGTTAAGCAGGTCGCCAACGTAACTTTTCCACCCTATCCCAACCCCTTCTTATCTCGACGTTGGATTTCATCACCAGCTAGTGATTTCAAAATAGGAAGGTCTTGTTTGCTTGGTTTTGATTCCTAGATTTTACTAGTGCATGTTGTTTGTTTCTGTAAGTTGGCCATAAAATTTCTTTCATGATATTTTTGCTTGATCACCATTGACCCTCCACGCCATTCACGTAGAATGAAAGGACTACCACCAGAAGATCTGGAAGGTTCTCAACCCTTGCCTACCAACTCACCAGAGGGATCTCCTCAACAGAGTGAAGTCCAAGACATTGCCACTCCACGATTAGAAAGAACTAACTCTTTAGAACAGTTTCGAATTACAGATTCTCGAGAGGGCTTGCAACTTTCTCTCAACTTTGTGAGACGTATAGTTTGAGTGAATTCATCCAGAGATATTGTTGTTGAGTCTGCAGGATTACCAATCGGACCTTTCACAGGCCCTGAAGGTCAAGATCCTTTTTGGACTACTAGTATTTTTAGACAGGATCTCTTTGGCTCAGGAGTAGGCATTGATTTCACTGTCACACCCGAGTTGCCCGAAACATCTGATCCAGACACGATACCTTTTACTACTGCCTATTATTTCCCTAGTTCAAACGCACAACCAGTCGACCATATCTTGAATGTCCCCCTTCAAATGGCCCATTATACAATGGTCCCAGATACTACAAATATTCAAACCAATAATATGATGGCTAGCCAATCCCCCATTGGCACACCGCTTTCGCCCAGACTCACCCCAACGCTTCCTCCTAGATATCATGCGTTGAATGCTTCTATTCCCGTTCCTACACAAATCCCATCCAGTACTCCTGGAATTTCCACTCTTTCTGGGCACCATATTGTTCCTAGTTTTATTCCGACACTTCCTCGACCCCCTTCCAAAGGGTCTCTTTCATCCCCTATGGGAGGAACCAACCCTAGTGGCACCATTCAGTCTTTCGCACCTAATTACCAGATTCCTGTTGGTGGACATTTTCTCCTTGGAGGTCAAATCCCAATTGGGACACAACCTTTGATTGGAGGGAAACCCTCACCTACCCCACCCACTAGACAAAACATACCTATAGACTTGGCCTAGTATTGGAACTATATTATTCAAAATAATCCTCAATCGAATCGGGGGAAACAACCTCAAACTAACTCTTTCATAACCCCTAGTATAGGCCAACCATATCCAGGTCCGTCCAATTCCATTTGGGGCTTGAACACTGGACCCAACGTCCCTGTTCAAGGGAATCGCCCTAACCAATACAACCCTATAAATTACATGCCTCTGTACCAATAACCGAATCTTCTCGGATCCTTTCATTATATGCAAACTGCTTACGGTCCTACTGGTATACCTATGAGACTTCCTCCCCAAAGTCCCTAGTACCCCCACGTGAATAGATAGTTACCTTTCTTAGCCACCCTGGACCTCCCTGATATGTCTAGAATTTTAAACGATCCTATCCATCACTCTCCTCAATGGCCCGCCATACTGACCAAACTACCTTCCGACATTCCTAAGTTCAATGGTAAACTAGGAGAGGACCCGAACAATCATGTAATGAATTTCCACCTTTGGTGTTCATCCAACTCCTTGATGGATGATTCTATTCGATTACGTTTTTTTCAACGAACTCTAGTGGGTTCCTCTGCGAAGTGGTATGTAGAATTTCTGCGAGGCTTCTTCGCTGACTTTAACAACCTCGCCATGGATTTCCTTACCCACTACCAGTTACCGATCCAATACGAAACGAGAACTAAAATTTTGAGTTCTTTCAAACAAACCAAAGCCACTCATATCTCTGATCACATTCATGAGTGGCGACAACGTCGACGTCTCATCAAACTTGAGCTTCCCGATCAGTTACTGGCAGAGTGGTTCATGAAATCATTCATGAATGATATTTCTCATGACATCTCCATGGGTGGATTTGTCATAGAAGAATAGTTGACCATTCATTCTCAATACCTTGACCTCATTTACTCACAAATGGGTACTCTTTACGATTTTCTCCCTGATGCACCTCATCCTTCTACTACTGCTTGTTCAACTACTCTTGCTTCTTCTCATGCGACTGATGGTGTGATTCGAAGTTTCCATGCCCAACCCCACTATGCACAAGCCTCTACTACCAACCCCAAGTCCGTTGCTTCTAATGTTCAACATGATCTGTCTCCTACTCCTCCCATTGGCAAGACTTTTGAGGTGAACTTTGTTCAATCTACCCCTGCCAGAAAGAATAAATCCCGAAAAGGGAAGGGTAAAAATAAGGAGGATAAAAATAATCCGCAATCTGAGAAGACCAAAACAAAATCTGTTGATGATAAGGATAAGCACAAACCCTGATACCCTTGTCTTATCTGTGGTCATGATCACTACACTAAGGATTGTCTGAGATGAGCCGAGGTTACTAAGTTCCTTCAAGGGACCCTGAAACCGCCTACCCCGTCCATGTTGTCACAGCCCTTTCCTTCTCAACAACAAGCCTAATTGGTCATTCATGACCAACCTTCCCCCTCCAATACATCCTATGTATTAATGTGTACAGGTGATTCAAAGAAGAATGAAATCACACTTACCACTCGAGCCAAAGATTATTCTTCCTCCAAAGAGAAGGTGGATGAAATACCTCCTTCCCTAGTCCAACCATCTCCATCGGCTCACCTACCAACGATCCTCTTCATCTCGAACGATCAAGCCTAGACACAGTTCTTTGCCCTCCCTCGAAGGGTGTTGTTTGAAAGTCTGCTTTCAATCCTCATGCACGTGTTGCCCAAAACTATAGTATTGTAGAAGATCTGGCCCAAGCACCATTCACGATGTTAGCCCTCGAAGTCCTTCAGAGTTGTCCCACACAATGAAAGACATTGTTGAAAGATATTGGTGGAATCGACCCTACCGATACAAACTTAATAATTTTTGACTTGGAAGATCACATTCCAAGGTTACCCCCTCAACTCACATTTCAAATGCAAGTCATTGTCTCCGACAAGAAAATTTGTAGAACAATTATTGATGAGGGTGCCTTGATGTGTGTCAAGTCTATTAACTATTGGAAAGCCATCGAATATCCTCCCTTAACCGAATCCCACAACACGCTCAAAGACTTCAATGGCTCTGGTTTTAATCCTTACGGTTTCCTCCCTTCGTTGCTTATTACGTTAGAACGCAGAACGGTCAACGTTGAAGTTGAGGTCTTTGATGCTCCTCTCGATTACAACCTTCTACTTGGCCGTAGCTGGATCGATTCCATGCATGCAGTTGTGTCCACTCTTTTCTGTGTCATACGTTTCCTGCATCAAGGAAAAGTAATTACGGTGGACCAATTGGCCTTCTTTAACTCTGATACATGTACCAGCAATGTACCTTTCATTGCGAAAACACCCCCTAGATATGAGAATGTCGGTGTGGGTCTTCAAGATTCATCTTTTATGGGTACTTTCCCCATTCCACCACCCGATGTTCCACATCTGTTTTTCACCTCGATAAACATGATTTCCACCTCTGTTCGAGAAACCCCTGCGTCTTATGACTCATGGATAGTACCCAACCCCGGTGATCATCTTTGCTATGGCAACCAAATTCCTTTAAGTCCAGTCGAATCCTCTTATCAAGCCATTCAATCAAAAATCCCTTCTACCCCCTCTATTGGTGATCTATCTTCAGATCCTTTCCATGTCATTTTTCCTATAGACGAGATGATTATGTCTACTATGTCCATGGAAGATACCCCTTGGGACGATGGACATCATCATTCCATTCTCTTCCTGGAACAACACACCATTGAGAGTTACCAACGAATCTCGACCCCGTTGACTGTTGTCGTCATTTCTTCCATTCCTGAGTCTACACACGATGTGTTCTACAAAGGGAACTTAAGTAATATCTCACCCACCATCCCCCTCGACATATCCATTAAACCTGGTGTTGTCGAAAATGTACATATCGGAGATTCATTTTCCAATGATGAAGTTGTCACCTACAAGTCTCTTTTTCAAGAATTCAGTGATGTCTTCACATGCAGCTATGAAGAAATGTCGGGTATTGACCCCGACATTGTTGTAGATGAGATTAATACATAGCTGGGCACTAAACCTATCCGGCAATGACTTCGTCTGGTCCACCCATGTAAAGAAGTTTCTATCAAGGTTGAAGTTGAGAAACTTCTTAAAGCAGGCTTTATTTACCCTGTGGCTCTAATTGACTGGGTTTCTAATCTTGTTTCGGTTAACAAAAAACAAGGTATGATCCGCGTGTGCGTTGATTATAGGGATATTAACAAAGCTTTTCCTAAAGACAACTTTCCCACCCCCTTTGTTGACCAAATCGTCGACGATTGCATCGTGAGTGAAATATTCTCTTTGATGGATGGTTTCTCTAGATATAATCAAATCAATATCGAACCCACCGACCAACAAAAGACCTCTTTTATTTGTCCTTGGGGCACTTTCGCCTATCGGAAACTACCCTTTGGTTTAAAAAATGTCGGCGCAACTTTTCAACGTGCTATGTCTTATGCCTTTCATGATATAAAGCACATTGTCCAACAATATCTTGATGACCTACCGGCTCATTCCATGCACCATCTTGATCTTCCCACACACCTCCGAGCCATTTTCCTCCGATGTCGGTTCTACTGTATACGCTTAAACCCGCACAAATGTGGTTTTTGCGTAGAATTTGGCCGACTTCTGGGCTTTATTTTTTCACGTCAAGGGATTAGAGTAGATCCTTTGAAGGTCAAGGTGATTCTCAATCTCCCTCATCCTTCCTCTCTTTGCCAGCTACAAAGTTTGCAAGGGAAGGAAAAATTTCTACATCATTTCATCCCAAACTATGCTAAGTTAACCCTTGGATTTACTCGACTGCTCAAGAAAGGTTCTGAGTTCATATGGGATATCACTGCCAACAAATCTTTTGATGCTTTAAAACTGAATTTAACCCGTACCCCACTAATTTTCCCACCCGATTATAGTCGAGAATATTTCCTGTATCTCGCAGCCTCAGAGACTACCATTGCTATGGTTCTAGTCTAGGAGGATGATTCTCATGATGAACATGTCATTTATTATTTGAGTCGGAGTCTCACGACTACCGAAACCAAGTATTTACATGTTGAAAAACTGGCCTTGGCCACCGTCCAAGATGTTCAACGTTTCCGACACTATATCCTTTTATGCAAGACTACTGTGATTTCCAACTGCAACCCTATGCAACACATTCTTACACGCCAGTTGCTAGGGGGAAAATACTCCAAATGGATCATAATACTCTAGGAGTTTGACTTAGAATTTGAATGCGCTAAGTCCAATAAATCCTTGGTGTTTTCCGAATTGATATGCGACCTTCCCTGTTCTGAGACGGAAAATGTAGCAGAGGATTCATTACCTGATGAATCCCTTTTTCTAATAAGTTCTTATGACCTTTGGTATGGGGATGTCATCATATAACTCCAGAATCAGAATTCCACTTTGTCTAGAACTGATTGTCATCGCATACGCTACCAAGCCCGTCAGTTTATTATCCTCGATTATACTCTTTATTGTCGTGGGATTGACTCCATTTTTCGACGCTGCCTCACATTTGACGAAGCTAAGAAAGCCCTGAATGACTGCCATTCTGGAGCATGTGGTGGTCACATGTCTGGTTATGCTACTGCCCATAAGATCTTATGAGTTGGGTATTTTTTGCCTTCTTTATTCAACAATTGTATTATTGTTGTCCAAAAATTCCATGCTTGCCAAACCTACAACAACAAAATAGAATCACACCCTGCTCTTCTACACCCTGTAGTCTCCGTTGGACCTTTTGCGAAATGGGGTATCGATTTCATGACATGTCACCCTCACCCAGCTGGGGGGCATGGATACATTATTGTAGTCATAGATTATTTTACGAAATGGGCTGAGGCAATGCCGACATTCGACAATACCGGGAAGACTACAACACTATTCATATTCAATCACATCATTTCTCGGTTTGGTGTTCCTCAAGCTATCGTTACTGATCACGATAGCCACTTTAGAAACTTCATGATGTCAGAACTCACCGAAAAGTTGGGTCTTCTCCATGAAAACTCAACACCCTATTACCCACAGGCCAATGACCAGGTTGAAGCAATAAACAAATTCCTCATTACCATGCTTCGATGAATGATAGGGATTCAAAAAATGAGTTGGCACATGATGTTGTTTTCAACATTGTGGGATTATTGGACATCCGTCAAGTCTGCTACCGGGTTTACACCTTTCCAGTTAGTCTATGGTCTCGAAGCCATCTTGCCGATTGAATGTGAGATACCGTCTCTAAAGCTAGCCATTGAACTTCTCCTGAACACTTCTGCTGAAGAAGAACATCTATTGTATCGTATGCAACTAGAAGAAACCCTTCATGATGCCACCCTAGTTATAAAAACCTAGAAGAAACACGTCAAAGCCCAATACGACAAGCATGTCAAGCCATGCATTTTCTCTGAAGGTGATTTGGTTCTCCTTTATGAACAAGATCAAGATTTTCTAGGAGCCAAAAAATTTGAGGCTATGTGGCGAGGCCCTTATATTGTCAGACAGGTGTTGGAAAAAGGAGACTACGAGTTAGTGGACTATGATGGTATCCCTTTGAGTGAACCTAGAAATGGGATTTACTTAAATAAGTACTATGCTTAGATCATCTGTGCATGAGTGCTTGTATTTTATTGTATCATACTTTTTGTGTGTTACTTTAGTGTGCTTTTTCATTTTTTGGTTTCTGCCCTCGACCACTTACCTTGCGTTGTGCTTGGTTTCCAGATGTCTGAGTCTTTGTTACCCCACATTGGCTTCGCCGATGGCGCTAGTCGTAGTACTCAGAACCTTGCTTCTGCTGCATGGGCAATTTATGCACCTACAAATGAACTTATCAGTCTACAAGGTGTTTGCCTCGGTTGTGCGACCAATAATATCGCAGAATATAGCACCGTCATCGAGTTGTTGACTAATGCTATTTCACTTAGTATCTTCCACCTGGTGATACGACTTGATTCGCATCTAGTAGTGATACAGTTAAGTAATGTCTATGCTATCTGAAGTCCTACTTTATTGTGGGTATATCTATGAATTCGCCTCTTGGAACGTCATTTTGATTATATCAAATATCAACACATTCCTAGATGTCTAAATACGTTGATTGATGCTTTAGCTAATTATGTGTTAGACATATATCTGAGACTTTTATAAAATCAATCACATAACACATCTATTATACAAAACAAAACAAGCCAGTAGAAGCTACATATATATATATATGAAGCCGGTAAAATTTTTACAAAAAGGTTTTGTCCAGGACCAAAATATCAAAATATATGAATCCCATGGCTTCTACAAATTATCATTATGGATGACGCTCACGGTAACATACAAATGTTTGGGCTACCCTACGGAGCAGTCTACTAAGAGACTCAGACATGCCCATAGTATGGCGTTGATAGCGCCTTGGGATCTCCCCAATCGCGATGTCTGGGACATCCACAGTCAATCCCTATAAGTTCTATTCAAATTCCTCGTAGTATTCAGCATCCCATCTTGCCACTGGAACCACTTCTCCCCGTTTCTAAATGGGAGACGTTCCTGGAGGTCGATACGACCCCACATCTATGTCATCAAAATAAATTTTTGATTAGTCCTTGGATAGACATAAAAAACATTCTATATAATAAAATTTGCAAAAACATTTAAAAAGAAAAAAATGTGTACTTCTCACCTAAGTCACCACACTGAGCATCCTCAAGTAGGACCAAATCTGGATCTCCTTGGAAATCCAAACCGGCATATGCGTAGTCATTGATCATCATCATCTGGGGCCTCAACCAATCAAAACACGAATCGTTATATTTGATTATAGGCCCTGCTACATGCCGAGCCATGAGGTTACACCACCTCAGCATCCTCAAATCCTGTGGGGCCGGTAAACCCCAATATACATGTAGTCACAACAGTTGGACCCTCTCAAGGAAGAAAGAAACCAAAATTGACCCGTACCCGAACTACTTTAGGTCGCCCCTTCTACACTTTGTCAGTTGCATCTTCATGTTGCAGAGAACTGCATCTGACGAGTTAAAAACTCGAGGCTCTATGCACTCTATTTCATATTGGAAATAGCTCTGGAGATCCATGTGCAGAGCCACGCTCCCAGTCATGCGTGCAATGGTAAATAAGATAGTTCATAGGGTCAAGTCTTGGACCCCCCAAATGGAAACTTTACGCTTGCTTGTCTCCATCCTAGGAACACAATGTCAATGAACATACTCACTCATAGAAAGTCCACCACCCCTACCTCTGGTCGGAGTCGCATGGGATCCACGTTGTGACAACCCCGTCAGAAAATAGATATCCTTGATAGCTAGTGTAAACGTGTGGACCTCTACATGAAATAACTATTGATCCACATCCCACATGTGGACCAGGTACTCTAACAACCTGAGTTGGGCTCTCATGCCCAGGATCCTGAAATTTTTTAAGAGCCCACATTCCCAGAGGGCAGCAACTGTACGCGGATCATTTTCAGCAATGGAATCATCCTCCTCGTGTTCCCTTTCCCTCCATTCCAACATCGTGATGATCAATACCTACAATGGATCCATGAGAAGGAAGTTAGCAACTCTTTTTAACCTCTTGAATAATTTTCTATTAAGTAAAAACTTGCACAAAAATCCACTTTTCGGTCCTCGCGGGTGAAGCTTTTGCACAGTGTGATATTCTCGCAGGTGCACTAAAGCCCACCTGTGAAAATATTAGATTCCCGCAGGTCCCGAATGGCTCACTTGCGAGAATGCTTGAGCGCACCTATCGGCCCTAAAATGGACTCAAAACTCTAGAATTTGCCAATAAAAATAAAAAATAATCCATGAAAAAGTTGAAAAATCAGGAGATTACCTCATTGGCCGAAACTGTGTGCTAAATGATCACTTGTATCTCCCACAATCGACTGATGAAATTTGAAAAAAAAAAGGTGTGACAAGTTTTTGGCAAAGTAACAATGAAATGGTAAAAAGCCCTTTTTCCCATATTTATTCACTTTTTACTATTTCTCATTTAATTTTTTGTATTATTTTTTATTTTGCTTAAAAAACCTAATACCCTAATGGCTTTGTGAGCATGGTTTTTTGCAAATAGCTGACCTAGAAGTCTGAACGATGGTGTATGAGCATTTCTCTCTTTTTATATTCGTCACATGTACGAGTACCTTTTTAGGGTTTTATAGGGAAAACCTCGAGCTCAGTATTCGTTCATTCTCATGCTCAAAAATACATGAGAACACAACTGAGAATACTTTTGTCATCTTTTCATACTCGTCATGGTAACACGAAAACAAGGGAGCATCCTTTAAGCTCTTTTCACGCTCCATAAAAATGAAAATATTTCCGAGCAATCTTGTTCTTTTCACGCTCATAAAAGTATTTGAAGAAAACATTCGATGAGTGATAGTTCATCACTTTTTCGGTCTCGTCGAACTAATTTACGAAAAAGGAACTGGGAGAGTTCTCTTTAAGTGTTTTTCAAACTCTCAAAACATGAAAAACCCCCGAGTTTTCTATCTTTGGACTCGTTAAAAAAACATCAAAAGATCCTTTATGGGACCGAACCACTCCTTCCTAGGGTTCATTAAATGTACTCTGAGGGACTCGTCCGAAGGATGAGCTTACATCAACAAGCATATGTTATCCTCCTCAATCTTGCGTAAAAATAAAGAGGTACTCACTAGAAATGGTGGGGGGAATTTTGGGAAAGGGATATGCCTTCGTATTTGTATTAGTGGTAGTAAGCATCGCTCTTGAACATGACACTCCCTATTCGTCATTTGAATCCGGTTTGGGAAATCCATTTGTCTCTCATCTAACTTACTACAAGGTCATATCTTGGGTCGTCTTTAAGTCAATCCTGCCAAGACCATTGTCGTGTCATTCTTATGTTCAAGAGAAGTACAAACAAGCCCTCCATTGAGTCGACCATCTGTAGTTGTCCATTCTTACCATGTCGGCCTTCCCTATGTCCATTTCAAATCATATTCATACTTTGACTTACCCTCAAAATATGTTACTTATTTCGTGTCATTGATGGGGGATACATCAAGGCCCTCTTGTGATGAGTCTTTTTTCGTCAACTCCAACTCATTATCCAGGAATAAGACTTAGAAATGATTTAGTACCTTAGAACCTGCATGCCTTAATGGTAGGTCTCTTCGCTTTCAACAGTGGATTCACATAATTGGTCCCTGATCGAGAGATTCCACCAAGTGTTCGACTTCAGCTCATTTATTCACATTCATTCGGATTGTACTTCGGTACCTTGGGAGTCATTGACATCAATGGTGATTTCCCTCCCACTTGTTAACAATTTTCATCAATGACTGGTAATCAAGTGGTCTTTACCATGTTCGACTTCGACACATGTAATCACATGGCTAGATTCGTATTTTTCAGATGATGGGATTGAAAACCCCGGGTCTCATATTTTTGGCCCAGGTTGCGCTAGAGTATTTATGATTTGTATTGACACATATATCCACTTTGTATGTCGCGTGGATATGTCCTAATCTGCCTCTTATACAACATAGATCCACAGTGTATTCCTAGTGGCTATGTATCATTTTGACGACATGGATCCACAGTGTATGATTGGTGGACATGGCCTACATTTATGATTTCATTCATTTGTGGTTTGAGCATGGGAATTCCTGCCTTAGAATTGGTATTATATTCTGCATATGCTTGATTGTTTGCAGGTTTTTGATTAGGTGCGATCGTTGTTTTTGACACACACATGCATTTTACAAAGTATTTCAACTGTCATGAGTTCCAGCCTCATACTTTGGGGGGCATTCGGTTACACATTATTTTGGTCACTCTGGTGGTGTCTCTACAGTTATGTGTTCAGGCTCTCATAAGGACCTTTTGTCTGAGAAAAGTGACTATTGTCTTCTTCCATAAAACATATTTTTAAGATGAGTTCGCAGGCTAACTATGTTGTAGGGTGCAAGAATCTTGATTCTCACAGGCAACCCTATACCTAGCTTGTGAGGTGTTCACAATTTGCTCTATAGGTAGGGTGAAAACCTGTTTCAAAGCTTAAAAGGAAGAGGAAGTTATGAAGGTTCTAGAAGATGATCTTCTAGAAAATGAGTTGGCATTCGCATGGTTGGTATCATACTGACTTCTCAGATTTGATGGGATCATCCTCATCCCTTTAACCATCTCTTCTTTTCCTATATAATGATGGGTTTCTAAAGGAAGAGGTTAATAAAGATTGAATAAAGAATAGATGAAATAATAGATTCATAATTATGTGAGGAATCTTGTTTTAATTGATGCTTGAGGCCTCCATTTGTCCATCAAGCCTTAGTGGATCTTCTTCATGCAAGTTTGGAGCAAGTGTCTGTGTTGGAACAAAGGACCACCGAAAGGAATCTTACGACATCAAGTCGATTTGGTTGTATCTTCTACTTTCACATTAATATAATATAGTGGTATATCCCTTTCCAATAAAATCACTCTTATTTTATTGCATAATTCCTTGATCATATGCATAGGTCTTCATTGAATATACTTTACTATCTTCACTTTGGTTGGTTGATGTTGTCTTGGATATGATCTCGCAGGAGCACGAGAGTGAAGTAGGAACAATAAAGACCTAAGGAAGTGATATAAAGAATCATGTCATGTCCTGCTTTGTTCTAGATCTAGGTGGATCTAGGGAGATCTGTTAGTGTCTGCATATACCGATTTATCCTATAACAACCATGGATACCTTTACTGAAAAATCTCATTCATGTATGCATTATTGATTAGAAAATAGTTTCTTCAACAACCATACATGACATATTTTTTAAATATGAAACAAAGTTTGGTTTAGCAACACATCAGATTCATGCAATCCAATCCATACAAATCGTTTAATACTTGTAAAAGAGCAGGGGGTGAATAAGGGTTATGGGATATGTGAGGGATTGTATTGAGCAAAAAGTGTTAAAATGAGGGGGGATAAATCATGATTACTGCTCACAAATCATCAAACAATCAACTATATCGTAAATCAAAAGAATATATCATTGTGATTTATCCCTGTGCGATCCTTTAAATGTCATAATACATCATTTATCTTAGCTATAATTAAATTTTAAGAACAAGGAGTGGATAGTGAATATGGGAAGTTGAGGGGAGTTGTAATGTGAAAAACATGAAATAATGGTAGCAAAAATAACGAATATTGTTCTTAAAACCAATTAAGTAATCCATAAAAAACAACTCTGTATTCAATACAAACGATTCCAACACCAATTAAACAATTACTGTGTGTCAAAACTTGTTCACCATCCCACATCCAATTTCTTTAAAATTCTCAATTAACACAATGTATAATCATACTCAGAATCACTATGCCTTTCAACCTTCTTGTTAAGAGAATTCTTGTTTCTTTTCATTCCCTTCCCTTTTTTATTTAAAACAAAATCAAAAGGAACACACAGTCACATTGCTTCATTTATGTCCAACATATATTTCTATAAATTATCAACCACTACCCATAATTCACAATTTCCCAAATCAAACATAGACACAGATCCTTTCCCCAGTTAAACAGACTTTTTAAAACTTTCCCAATTTCACTCTTTTGATAATATTAACTAATAAGACTTAACATGAAACCAAAATACAAAACCCAAGATTCATTCCTGATGGTGAAATTAAATAAAACAATGCACGATGTCTCCATAATCCATACACAATAAACAACAAAGTCACAGTAATCATTTTCGCCAAATTGCAATGATCCCGATCAGAACTAATAAAACACACAACAACCACCAAATAACAATTGAAACCACGTTGTAGGAACACAATGACCAATTCATAACGAAAAGAGGTAAACCTCTGACTGTAGATTATTGTTTACTCCCAATCAACCAATTTAATAAAAAAAATTAGCTAGGTTATCGATGCAATTGTTACAACAAAAGAGATAATCCCTTGAATGTGTCTCAATTCTCATCCCCAATCACAACCTTCAACTCGATCAAACAGATACAAGACAATACTCAAAGAAACTTTCATAACCACTTAACCAATTTATGACAATCAATAAGATACCCAACAAGAGTGCAAATAGTTGGGGTTATCAAAATCGGGATATGTAACAATGAACACAAGAAGTAATCAAGAGTTCACTCGATCATCAAAGAACAAAGAGACTGGAGGTAGAACATATCAACAATAGGAAGAGACCCTTTGAAAAAGCACGATGGAACCACAAGTTTTTATAACTCTCAGTCTGTGTAATAGTGTGACAGTTCAACATCGGGTAGGGTAGGAAACTATGCAGAGGAGAAACAATTGCTCACTATATAGTAACAAATACCAAGAACACACAAAGGCATAACCCTCACTCCTTTCTGAAGGCCGAACCAATTTATAACAATGCCAGTTGAAATGAAGACCTGAGGTATCACCAACAACCATAAAGCATATATCTTGGCATAATGGCCATCCCCTAACCAACTTCGTTGATGCCAATACCACAAAAATAAGCCCACGACCAGGGGAATAACCCACGAATATGGCTCTGGAAGAAACACAATGACCAATAGGTAGTTCAAAAACATATAGAGCAACCCCATAGAAACCCGAATACAACCAGACATAGTTACCATAACTGTGAGGAATCAGCGAGCAAGGATAAACATAGCAAAACCCTCTTGTTATCACTCCAGGAGTCCTTCTCAGGTTGTAGCTTGAAAAAGCCTAGTAACTTAAAATGTGTTTTGGTTTTATGTTTATATTTGGATCAATGGGATAACTGACCTACTGGATTGGTATCAAGACGGTCAAATGAAACAATGCTTTCAAGAATTAATGATCAGATAGGTAACTTAATGGTGGATGAAGAATGTTATGCTTATTAACCAGAACACACATGTGATGGGTGATATAAGATAGTTTAGATTACTATTAAATCAAGCTTATGAACTGAAAAAATGATATAACCGTCATTAATAGTTAAGACAAACTTGAATCAAATTACTGAAAGAGAAAGGTAATGGCAGTATGACATCAATAATGAAAGGAAACTGTGTTTTGTATTATATATATGAGAGTCTATTACACTAGAAACATGGTATCTGTATCCAAAATCAAACCCCTTTCCTTCATCTGAATTTTTAGGCTTTATATCCCTTACAAAACAATTCCAGATCCTAAGAAACTGGATCTAATATACTAAAAATAGAAAGTCAAAACAGTTTCATAAAACTAGGAATAAATCCTATTTTAAGGGTCAACCCCTTATCCTGATAATATTCAAAGCATTTGACAAATGCAACAAGTCTTCACAAGCTAATGGATGAAGTCGAAAATGCCACCTTGATAGACATGTCATTTTTTTCCACAAATAGGCAACAAACTTTATCTCTTTCACTTTGCTGGCACCTCCAAAATTGGAACAACACATTGAAACAAATCCCCTTAATTATAATCTTCACTTAGAAACCATCCTCGTGCCCTTTAGCATGATAAAACTTGGATCTGTGCAAAAAGAGTGCCATTCTGCCCTTCTCTGTGCTTTCAATGCCTAAAGAGCCAAAATTCTAACATGTAAGCCACTAAAAGCTCTGCTTTCAGTGGCTAAGGTCAGTTGTGAAAGCCTTCCTAAGCCATCGAAAGCTTTGTTTTAAAATAGTTTTCAAAATTGAAAAATTCATTTCCTCCCCAATCTTTTGATCTTCAAGGCTATTCCTTTAGGGTTTTTGTAGTCTGGGCAAGATCTTCCAGGCCTGTGTGAACTATAGGATTTTCATTTGGAAGCATGATATTAATTTTCGAACGCCTAGAAACCCGATGTATTTTCTTGTTTTCTTCAATCATCTTTCTTTTCTTTTTCTCCATTTTAACATACATCTTAGCAAGCTTATGGAAATAATCATATAGTTCAACATTCCCCTCTATCAAATTTTCATTTCTTTGCTTAATCTCTCTTTCAAGAACTTCAAGTTCATATACCTGCCTGAGAAGTTGATTGATCTTCTGTGATGAAGACTTCTTTGGCTTGTTGGTTGATGCTTCAACAACCTACAACTCTTGATCTTCTTGAGGTGTTGGTGAAGGCAATTCTTCATTCTTTGTCATCTACTCTTGTTGTTCATCATCCTCAGAGTCTGTGTAGGGGAGATTGAGGATGTTCTTATCCTTTAGGGAAGTTTCTTCCTCTGTAGCCTTACTGAAATCTAACTTCTACTTGGCCCTCTTAGGCTTAGAATAAGAGGAAGGTTGATCAACTTCTACTGGAGATATGGCTCTCCTCTTTCTCTTGCCATTTCTAGGAGTAGAATATTTCTTAGAAGAATATTTCTTCTTGTCATCAGGCTATGTCTCTGTCTCAAACTCATTCTAGAAAAGGAAATGTCCCCATATCTTTCCCTTCCTCTGTAGCTCCTAAAGGACTATCAGTTTAATGAGGCCATGATGAAAAATCCTTCCCTGAACCATGATTGGTTTTTCCTGGATTTGGTGATCCATCTTTGTTAAACTTTTATGGAGATAGAAAAGCAAATTCAAAGGGCTTCTTACAGTGAAGTGATTCATTAGTTTGAAATGGTAAATCAATACCCTACAGTACCTTCCCTCACCTGTGATATAGACCAAGATAGCCTTCAGCAGATGTTTCCACTTCTTCTCCAAATAATACATAGGGATATCTTTGTTCCAGATGATCACTTATGTTGAGGCTTCCGATATGATCTGAATTCAATATTTTTGGTAATGGTGGTTTTAAACCATATTTCACCTATACCTGGAATCTATGTAGATGTTGTTATCAGGGCTTCATCAACCTGGAACTCTTCCTGCCCAAATTTAGCTTTCCTTCCATCAAATGACAAGGAAAATGCCTCTGCAACCTGCTAGTGAGAGCCTTGAAGATTCTCATAGTACCTGTAACATCCCACATCCTTGAAGAGTTGGCATACTTCAGGGTGTGACTCAAGTAGACAATATCATTGAGCTCCTTCCTAAGTGAAGCTCCTCCTCTCCTCATATGGAAATGAATGCTCCAAAACCTGCAATAGACCATTCAGGCTAGGGAGACAGACTTAGCGCAAAATGGGGGAAGTTTGGGCTCAGTGAAGACGGGCGAAATATGAGGAATGTGTTCTAATCAAGCTCTGAATTTGAGGAATGTGATAGTAATTAGGATTTGAAAAGATCATGATTTGGTATACTCGAATGATAGGAATTACACAACCACGCGATTTTATGAATACTGAAGTTAAAATTGATTTGATATATCATGCAGAGGGCAGGTCCTATATTATAGCACATGTGTAGGGTTAAGAAGATTTAGGATAAATCAACTCAAAATCATAATAACACTTAATCACCTCTTACCAAATCACAATCGACCACTTCACTTATCCTTTCGAATGGTAATGAGTAATCATAATACTTCGCCCTGATGTTTTATGTGTGTGAAAAGATGTACTGAGTGTTTCCAAGTTCCTGCACTTTCGATGGCTAAAGTATCCCCAAATTTTGTGTTTAAGCCACCGAAAGATAAGGCTTTCGGTGGCTTAGAAGCCGTTTTGAAAAAGGCATTAGCCACCGAAACCTAAGTTTTGAATTTTTTGAAGGAAAAAACAAATCAAATGTTTTTCAAACTTTATTTACAAGCTGGAACTCATTAAAATGAGACCCTAAAATTTAGAAATGTATTTTTCAATTACCTCCTATTACCTAAAATAAACAAATTTGACTGTGTTATTTGAGGAGATAACATCTGGCTCCAACTAGGATGGATACCGCCCTGCGAGGTTTCCAAGAACCTAGTATTTCCAATCGCCCTTAGCATTGGGCATGGATTCATGTGGCCTTGACCATTGATCCCCTGCAAACCTATAGCTTTCCTATGATGTTTTAAGAACAAGCAAACCTGTGCCTATCCATTTAACTTGAAAATCCTGCAACCTGCTCAAAAATCATTCGCAATTTGTATTGTGCTTAGTCCATTGGGATATGGAGTCATTTAACCTATGCAATTGATCTTCTGCAAACCTATAGCTTTTACCATTGGGATATGGATTCGGCTGGCCTTATTAAATGATCCCCTACAAACTCTGAAGACCTATGCAAGTGATCTTTGTACACCTATATCCTTCTCTTCTTATTCAACAAACTGACAATTGAAAGAGACTACTTGCTTATAAAAAAATCTTATTCTCTTACTCCTACTCTAACCAGATCTGCATTCAGGTTAGGTAAAGGTTGATTTCCATAACATCCATCCAAGAAATTTTAATACTGAAGAAATATCATCTTTATCACTGATCAACAAATGATGTTTGACATGAAACAACAGTGATAAGAAGTCTTTCAAGAAACCATACTTACCCGAAAACACTGACAATCCAAACAAATCTGAAACTTTCAAGATTTCTGAAAAGTATAACTCCATGAATGCTACCATCGAATCCTTGAAAAGAAGATGATTAACATGTTGCTCCTCGGGAAATAGTTGCACATCTATGGAAGCCTCTTTCTTAGCCATGACTATTCCTCTACAGGAAGACTGATCATCTTCTTGTCATTTTGAGATCAACTTATGATCATCAAAAACTACAATTTCCTCATCAGAATAATGCTCACCAGAGGATAATGAAATAGGGTTTACATCATATGGATTAGGATCAGCTAAGAACATATAATTTCCTATGCAATCATCAATTATCATAGGCTCTTCCTAATTTACAAATTGATCATAAACTTCACATGTATACATGTCTCTAGAATACTCTGCATATATTGAAGAATCTAATTCTAAATTTGAAATATACTCACTTTCAGGTTGGTGTTCCATATTTGTTTCATACTCACTACTTTCTTGATCTGAATCTGAAATAAAATCACGTGCTCACTATTGTTCCAAAACTGGTTCACATTCATTACCTTCCTGCTCAAATTCTGAAACATACTGACATCCTGTCTGCTAACATTTTGCTTGCTTATGTGCTTGCAGATTTTTAGAGTAAACCTACTCTTTGATCTTCCTGGAAGAATGGATGTTCTCCTCTACCTCTCGAGCATCTTCAAACAAGCTCCTTAAGGATGAAGACTTGCGTTCTAACAGAAGAAGGGCAAGTTCTGAATGAAGACCCATAACATAATATATCATGCCAGCTATCTCTGAAGGCCAGATCTCCAAAGGCATGTCATGATAGCTGCTGCAAAATCTTCGATTGAGGACAGGCAAAGATTCACCCTGCTCTCTCTTCAAAGCATAAAAATCAGCAAAGTATGAATCTAGTGATTTGCACTCACCCCAATATTTCAAGAAAACATTAGAGAACTCGACCCAAGAGCCAATAGAATCGGCTCTCAGACCCTTAAACCATGCAACACCATCTCTGATCAAAGACTTGGAGAAAAATCTCATGATCACATCTTCATGAACAATCTCAAATCGCTCAACAAAATCCTCAAAGGATTCCAAGTGCTTCTTAGCTGAAACTTGATTCTCTCCAGAAAATTGGGGAAGATATCCATAACAGTCAAGAGGGTAAGGATTAAGAAGATAAGGCAGCCTTAAGGGTTTGAACATATTCATCCTTATCTTAATTTGAAAATAAGTAGGTTGATTATGAGAGATAACATGTTGATGAAAAGGTTCAGTAGTAATGCCACAAGGTGTTGAGCTATAGATAAGGTTTGAATCAATTCTAACCTCTGTATGGTTACGTGGCTGATCAGATTCAAGGGAGATTTGAATACAATAATCGTCTTTATGAATGGGCTGAGGTATAGATACCGAATCAACATCTACAATATAAGCAGTATGTAGATCTTCTTCTTCTAAAGATGGATATATACAAGAAGGATGATGATTTTCTGAATATACAAAACAGAAAATGATTCTCTTTACACGCGAAGGGAAAAGAATGAAAGAGTTGATAAAGAAAAACAACAGTTCATGAAGCAAACTAATGAACTTATACCTAGATTTGAAATTCAGCTCCTTCATCTTCTGTCAATTGGATCCTTCCCAGTGGAGTCTTATTAAACTCGGATGGATCAGGGAAAAAGGAGGCTTTGTAAATATGCCCTAACAACAGGGCTATATTTTCTTACCATTTTACAAACAAGTCTGGAGAAAAGACTCTACTACAGGAAAATTGGTATGAGTATAGGACTAGATTTTTCCTGGTTCTGCTTGCAAAGAATTCATAGAAGAGGAGAAGACCTCTTCCAGGGCAGATTGTTCAACCTGTTTCCCTAAACTATGTACAAAAAAATTCTCAGGAAAAGGATTTATAACAATAGAATCTAACGAAGGCTCATCACCCTTTGGATTCTCTAATTCAACTACAATTTTCTGAGAACAAGAAGCTTCAACAGACGTAGGCTTAATGGAAGGTGTTCTAGGTGCAGATAAAGAAGCAATACCTCTTGATATACTTGATCTAGATGTCCTTGCTGCTATGGAAGTTTGCCTTTGTAGAGATCTTCCTCTTCTAATGATCTTCTCTAGGTATGCAACAAGTGTTGCTGGTGGTATCTCTTGATTTTCTCTAGTATGAGCCCTCCTCGTAGCCACAATTCTTCAATGGAGTCACCAGATAGAATATTACAACCAATGAAATGTACAGGATTTGTCTATCATCAAAGATGGATCTATGTCATCTCGCAAGGAAGATGAGATTCAATCTCCTCTCCTCGACAACGACGCCAATTTGTTATCACTCCAGGAGTCCTTCTCAGGTTGTAGCTTGAAGAAGCCTGGTAACTTAAAATGTGTTTTGGTTTTATGTTTATATTTGGATCAATGGGATAACTGACCTACTGGATTGGTATCAAGATAGTCAATTGTATATAGTCAAATGAAACAATGCTTTCAAGAATTAATGATCAGATAGGTAACATAATGGTGGATGAAGAATGCTATGCTTATTAACCAGAACAAACATGTGATGGGCTAAATAAGATAGTGTAGATTGCTATTAAATCAATCTTATGAACTGACAAAATGAGATAACAGTCATTAGCAGTTAAGACAAAATTGAATCAAAGTACTGAAAGAGAAAGGTAATGGAAGTCTGACATCAATAATGAAAGGAAATTGTCATTTGTATTATATATATGAGAATCTATTACAATAGAAACATGGTCTCTGTATCCAGAATCGAACCCCTTTCCTTCATCTAAAATTTTAGTCTTTATAGCCCTTACAAAACAGTTCCAGATCCTAAGAAACTGGATCTAATATACTAAAAATAGAAAGTCAAAACAGTTTCATAAAACTAGAAATAAATCCTATTTTAAGGGTCAACCCCTTATCCTGATAATCTTAAAAGTATTTGACAACTGCAACAAGTCTTCATAAGCTGATGGATGAAGTCGAAAATGCCACCTTGACAAACATGTCATTTTTTGCCACAAATAGGCAACAAACGTTATCTCTTTCACTTTGCTGGCACCTCCAAAACTGGAACAACACATTGAAAGAGATCCCCTTAATTATAATATTCACTTAGAAAACATCCTTGTGCCCTTTAGCATGATAAAACTTGGATCTGTGCAAAAAGAGTGTCATTCTTCCCTTCTCTGTGCTTTCGGTGGCTAAAGAGCCAGAATTCTAACCTGTAAGCCACCAAAATCTCTTCTTTCGGTGGCTAAGGACAGCTGCAAAAGCCTACCTAAGCCACGAAAAGCTCTGTTTTAAAACAATTTTCAAAATTGAAAAATTCATTTCCTCCCAAGCTTCTGATCTTCAAGGCTGTTCCTTTAGGGTTTTTGTAGCCTGGACAAGGTCTTCCAGGCCTGTGTGAACTATATGCTTTGCCTTTGGAAGCATGAGATTAATTTTTGAATGCCTAGAAACCCTACGTATTTTTTTGTTTTCTTCAATCATCTTTTTGTTCTTTTTCTCCATTTTAACATACATTATAGAAAGCTTATGGAAAGAATCATATAGTTCAACATTACTCTCTGTCAAATTTTCATTTCCTTTCTTAATCTCTCTTTCAAGAACTTCAAGTTCATATACCTACCTGAGAAGCTGATTGATCTTATGTGATGAAGACATCTTTGGCTTGCTGGTTGATGCTTCAACAACCTGCAACTCTTGATCTTCTTGAGGTGTTGGTGAAGGTAAGTCTTCATGCTCTGTCATCTTCTCTTGTTGTTCATCATCCTCAGAGTCTGTGTAGGGGAGATTGAGGATGTTCTTATCCTCTGGGGATGTTTCTTCCTTTGTAGCCTTACTGAAATCTAACTTCTTCTTGGCCCTCTTAGGCTTAGATGAAGAGGAAGGTTGATCAACTTCTACTGAAGAGATGGCTCTCCTCTTTCTCTTGCCACTTCTAGGAGTAGAATATTTCTTAGAAAAAATTTTATTCTTGTCATCATGCTGTGTCTCTGTCTCAAACTCATTCCAAAAAAGGAAATGTCCCCAGTTCTTTCCCTTTCTCTGTAGCTGCTCAAGGACTATGAGTTTAATGAGGCCATGATGAAAAATCCTTCCCTGAACCATGCCTGGTTTTTCCTGGACTTGGTGAGAAATCTTTGTTAAACTTTTATGGATATAGAAAGGAAAATTCAAAGGGCTTCTTCCAGTGAAGTGATTCATTAGTTTGAAATGGTAAATCAACACCCTATAATAACTGCCCTCACCTATGATATAGACCAGGATAGCCTTCAATAGATGCTTCCACTTCTTCTCCAAATAAGACATAGGGATATCTTTGTTCCAGATTATGCACTTATGCTCAGGCTTCAGATATGATCTGAATTCAATGTTTTTGGTAATGGTGGTTTTAAACCATCTTTCACCTGTACCTGGAATCTCTGTAGCTATTGCTATCATGGCTTCATCAACTTGGAACTCTTCCTGCCCAAATTTAGCTTTGCTTCCATCAAATGAAAAGGAAAATGCCTCTGCAACCTGTTGGTGAGATCCTTGAAGCTTCTCACAGTACTTGTAACATCCCACATCCTTGAAGAGATGACATACTTCAGGGTGTGACTCTAAGTAGCCAATATCATTGAGCTCCTTCCTAAGTGCATCTCCTCCTCTCTTCATATGGAAATGAATTCTCCAAAACCTACAATAGACAATTCGAGCTAGGGGAGACAGACTTAGCGCAAAATGGGGGAAGTTTGGGCTCAACGAAGACGGATGAAATATGAGGAATGTGTTCTAATCAAGCCCTAAATTTGAGGAATGTGATAGCAATTAGGATTTGAAAAGATCATGATTTGGTATACTCGAATGATAGGAATTACACAACCACATGATTTTATGAATATTGAAGTTAAAATGGATTTGATATATCACACAGAGGTCAGATCCTAGATTATAGGGCATGTGTAGGGTTAAGAAGATTTAGGATAAATCAACTCGAAATCATAATAACACTTAATCACCTCTTACCAAATCACAATCGACCACTTCACTTATCTTTTCGGCGGCTAATGAGTAATCATAATACTTCACCCCAAAGTTTTATGCATGTGAAAAGACGTCCTGACTGTTTCCAATTTCCTGCACTTTTGGTGGCTAAAGTAGCCCTGAATTTCGCATTTAAGCCACCGAAAGCTAAGGCTTTCGGTGGCTTAGAATCCCTTTTGAAAAATGCATTAGCCATCGAAACCTGAGTTTTGACGTTTTTGAAGGAAAAAACAAATCAAATGTTTTTCAAACTTTATTTACAAGATGGAACTCATTAAAATGAGCCCCTAAAATTTAGAAATGTATTTTTCAATGACCTCCTATTACCTAAAATAAACAAATTTGACTGTGTTATTTGAGGAGATAACACCTCCAACAAAATGCCCATAACTACTTAAAACAATAGAGAACCATCACAGTTTTCACCACACAGAAAAATCAATGAAATCATAACTTCAACAAACCAATTCTTTCATTTGCAAAACGAATAACCACACAGTCATTCCAGAGAGAAGAACCACATGTTTACATAGTTGCCAAACTCAGGAAAACACAAACCAACACATTAATGAGCCATCATTTGTTTCATACACAGAGTGAAATTCATGGATGGGTGAAACGAACCAAACCTGTAACCAATGGCTTTAAAAGTGGCGAGTTGGTCGACCAATTCCTTCTAGGCTTGAATCTCAGAGCTTAACCACCAGCAAAACCAAATGAAACAATGACCATGCTAGGGTGATGGCCCGATGGGAGAAGTATGGAGTGAAGTGCATTTACTGCACGCCGCTTCCATCTTCCTCACATTCAATTTTGTAGTACACGATGTTGAGTTGAGAAAAAGGTACAAATATTATCCTTATTACTATGGTTTTTGATATATTCTTTGTTGAATTTTCGATTAATTTGAAGTAATTAGGGAAGAAAATGGTTTAAAAGTCTTTAGGAAATATTATTGAATGATATTAGATATTTTCTGAATTTTGGTTTGAATTGTTTTGATTTTATTGCAGAAATGGACAATTGTTGTTAACTCAAGATATTTAAGAAGATCATGAAGATGCACATGTCATTGGAGATCGAAGAAATCAAGCACAAAAAAATTTAAAGGAAGATTGACTCTTTATCTTGTAATCTTCATAAATAGTAAAAGAAATCTTGAGGATCTCTTGATCCCCAGGATAGATTAATTTACCAATTTCATTGTAATATATAAAGGATAATGAACAATAGAGAAAGACCCAAGGATTTTAACCAAGCATTAAGATTTCTTAATTGTTGACATTCTGTACAACAATTCATTGTAAATGGTTTATCAATTATGGAATTAATGAAAGATTCAAGCGTTTTGATCATCCCTGCGTATTGAGTTTTTAGTAGTAGTATCTTCTAAATACCATGGGCCCAGTCGGAAGGAGTTACTGTCTCATCTGTAATCGTATCAATTATGTGATTTGAATTTTCTTTCAAAACAATTATATAGATTTGATAATGTGTTGATTCTTTTATGAATTGGTTATGCTGTTCATTTGCAGAGAATAGATGTTTCATTTGAAGATTATTGATTGGTGTTCCATTTCCAAATGTTGTTAGTTTATCGCTTGTGAATTCCTTTCATTTTCGCATACGTTGTTCCTTTTATCAAGTTCACATTTTCCATTCCTTTCGCTTGATTCGCATTTGATGTTCCTTCTTAAATATATAGTAGATCGTTGTTCCTGTCCAACATGTTAAATAATCATTGAGAGGTTGATTCATTAAGTGGTTGTGTAGATTAAATTATTGTTTCTTAGATAAATGAATTCAACAAATTGATTAATGTTTTGATTCATGGTGTGTTATTGTTCAGATTAAAATTTTGTTGAGTGATTTGTTACTTTCAAAGTTTTTAATGAATGAGTGAAGAACTTGATTATTGCAGTGATTTAGATAGACTCAGATTTTCTTTAGTTGAATTATCTACACAATTTAAACCTCTACGACTATCTGCATAGACTTTGCTGACATTCTTGAAAGAGAAGATGAATTCTCGGTTGATAAATTAATATCAGACTAAGGTTGTTTTTAGGACATCTTTAGAGCCCAACAACCATCCTAGCGCTGACCACTCTGGAAGTAAGGAGGAAGTCACACCACATATTCCTAGAATGTCGAAGTTACAAAGTAACGAAGGCCATAGATCAAGGGGTTACGTGGACACACCTTGACCGTGAGATTGAATGGCTTGAAAGGATATCAGTCTCTAGGGTGACGTGGCATGTTGACGTTACCTAGGATGATGTGGACCCACATTGTACATGCCACTTGGATTCATACATTTCACAGAACCTATGTGCCCATTAAAATGTGACACATGTCACCCACTGTAGGGGACACGTGTCATCTATGCCTTGTCGCATGTCACCCCTAGAAAATTCCTGTTTGGTCCATTTGGCGGGAGGAGTATTCAAAATCCACCTGTCCTTGCCCCTGCATCCAGTACGTCACCATGTGTGAGGGTGGACCCTTCGGGAGTCCGGGACTTCGAGACTTCCGAGGTTTGGAATGCAATATCGAGGGTAAGTTGAAAGGCCTGAAGGCTAGAGCTACATTGTGAGATTTTGGGCTCCTTCGAGAGTTTGGGAATTCGAGACTCCGGAGGACATGTGTGCGGAAAAAAAGGGACGTTCAACACTGAACGATGAATTCCCCTCTAGCCTGTGTGTTAGATGAGGATCAACTCTAGTCGTTGGATTGGATGGTGGATAGACCTTCCCTGAGGGAGTTAGGAACCTGGAGATGGTACGAATGAGATGGACCCACGTGGGCGCCACATGGACCTCAACTCTTAATGCCCAAATAACTTTGGGAGGTCATAAATTGAAAACTAGAGGTCAGATTAGAGCTCAGTAGCAGTCACTAGAAAGATACAGATGAGTAGAAGAGGATGAAGACCTTGAACAGGGGATTTGAGATGATTAGAGGAAGAAACGTTTTTATGCCCTATCCCTAGAAATGGTAATTAGGGTTCAGGTGTGTTACACCTTGGAGATAGATTAATCTCATCTCTGAACTAAATTTATCTTCACACCACTGAACGAGCTCTTTAAAATATGTTACCTCTAGAACACAACCAACAAGTGTTATTTCTAAGGTCCAGACCTAGTTCTTCTTTTTCTTAGCAGGAGATAGGGCCTTGTAGTAGTTGTAAGCTGGAACTCTTGATATTCACGTCTGAACATGTTTAGTGTATCACCACAATACAATTCATTTTTCTTAATTGACATTATTTACATTGCTTTCTATCCTTGGCAATATGTTGCATATAAAATGTTACAACTTGGCATATTAGTTCTTATTTAATTTACCACATATTTATTTGATGATTAATAATTGTATCTCTTGTTTCAAAGTTGTTAGTTTTCACGACGTTGTTTTTAATTTATTACAATGTTTATGAAATCTTCACCACTTTAATAATGAAATTATGTTCACACAAGTGGCAAGGGAAATAAATGTGATGGGGAAGTGGTGAAATAATGTTGAGGTGGATAGAAAGTCTTTAAGTATGGAGGTGTGAAAAAAGAAATGTAAAGTGCATTACAGTGAAGGCGAGATTGTGGGTGTAGGACACAAGGCATGGGGAATGGAAAAATATGAAAGGGACTCACTCCCGCATCTGCAAAGAGAAAAATAACTAAGTATGGTGTTATCACATGTTCTTGCAGGGGGATGTTTTTCCTTTTCATTTGGCCCTTGGGTGACAAAATGCGAAAGAAGGGGCCTAAAAAAACCCACAAATGTGTGTCATCCAAAGGCGGGGTGCATTGTGCTAAGGCGTGCACATATCGGAGGGGAGCTAGCACTCTCTAAGCTCTAGTTCAGGAGTTCGGGGATCAGGAGAGTCGGGAGTGGCTCACATCAGTGCACCCAAGGTCATGTGGAAAGGTTGGCACCCATCGTGAGGAGCCTTAGCCATCGGATGGAAATAAATCCCGACCGTTGATTCGAGTACGGCGATTTCGTCAAATCGAGAGTCGAGGATTCTGTTTTCAAGTGATATGAGGATTCCCAAAGGGAGAAATCCCGGAGCGCCTGTGGAGATAAATGTTGGGTCATGAAACAGGGTTGCATGAGGGTAAAGGTGCATATTTCACGAGAGCTATGCCAGGGGATGAAATTTTGGTGTTGGCCACAGAAAGAGGCCGCCATGTTTTCCAGGTGCCAAGTTGACTTGGCCCGTCCTGATCCCGATGCAGACAGTTCATGAAAGTGAGGTGGTAGTTGAGACATCGTCTAATCTCACAAATGGAAAGCCAGAAAGGACTGGTAGAGCAGAGATTGCATCTGACAGGGGAAGGCATGCACTGAGGATACTGCATGCGCAGTCTGAATGAGAAGACACGGACATATGGCATTGGACGAGAAGCTCGAGCACACCTCTGATGGGCGAATTTTTGAGTATATGTATGTAGTTTTGAGTTTTATGAGAGGTCAATGGTTGAGTAGAGCTCCCATATGTAATTTTTATTCTTCCAGAGTTGTTCTCTGGTTATGTAATCGATTTGAAACTTTCACGTTAATAGAATTCAATTCTTTGTTTCCTTTCATTTTTGTCTGTTAAAACTGTTTAAAACACTCGATCATGGATGATCCAGTCGAGGATTTTTATGCTACTGTAATGGAGGTTTGATTATAGAAGTATCATGGTCATTTTTACTCATTTCCCTGTGTATCTTTTCCTTGTTACATTGAATGGCCTGGGCATGGAAGATCTAGTCGAGCTGTTGCAGTTGCAGGATGATGGAGGTTTGATTCATCCTGTTGTTGTAACTATGTTTCTTGCAACATATTTCAGTGTCTGGAGCTTGAGCTCAAGACTGCTCTTGAGCTCGAGTTTTTCATCTCTGAGCTGCTGGAAGGTCAGATTCCCATAGCATTATCGTTCACCTTTCTCACTAAGTCTACCCTCTTCTCTCGCTTTAACTCAATTTCCTGACTAAAGTTAATGTGGCCCTCACGTTGTTGTGCATTTCTTGTCCAGTCCTGTGTTGAACATCATTTAGATTCTGAGTTTTGTCCATTGACCTTCATCCATACAAACCAACATCCACCATATAACTCTGATTGATCTGTTGGATCTTTTAATGACTTATGGTTGAGTTTTAATTTTGCATGCGTTAATTAACCATTTGAGAAACTTAGTGAAAGAATGAGGAAAGAAGAGGAATTATGATGGCCATATATACATTTTCAGATCTGAAATGAAAGAATAAACAGCAAACCATAACACGCAGATTGGTAACGGAGTTCAGCACAACTTTGCCTACGTCTCCGGGCCTTTTTCTCTGTGGGGGAGGCTTCTTTATTTCTGTTCAAAAGCTCAAAAGTACATCGCTTCAATGCCAAATGGCTACAAGACTAATCTGGTCATGTTCCTCCAGATCTCCAGAACCATGCAAAGAAAACGGCACGCAAAACGGACGTCCGGAGCTCCCAGAAATGGTCCGACAGCGTCTCCTCCTCAAAAGCTTCTCTGCCTCAAAATGGCTTTGGCTAGGCTTCTCCTCAGCATAACTCTGCTCTGAATGCCCTTCTATGGCCTCAAAGAGGCCTGGGTTATATAGCTTGGAAGTTGGTTACTCATCTCCAACTTCCTCCCAAAATTTAGGCTCCAAAACTACCCAATATCTCCCCAAAATGGAAGAAATTCATTAAAAATAGGTTTATTAACAATAAAAACCCATTTTACTTATAACAAATGGGCGCTAGCCCCCTTCATCCATGCGCACACCCTTTGGAACGGTCATATGGGTTAATATGGCCAAGCGCTAGCCCAAAGGGCTAAGCGCTGGCCCCTGTCCTGCGTTAACACATGGTTATGTTGGCACAACCATACGACCGTTGGTCTAACTGTTGTAACCGCGCCCCAAAAGGTGGTAGAACCCGGTCCTGTGGTAACTACCCAGGATCCGAGGCTAGTCCTATTCATAATCTCCCCCACCGAATCACCACGCTCCAGTTCTATTGTCATGTGTTGTTGTATGTTGCGCAAAGGGCTGGGGCTAAGCCCCGACACTTTTCCCCCACCACTTAAGCATTGACTCAAACTTAAATAAAAATTGCGTCGATTGGTTAATAAGCACCACCAGTTGGGCGGGAGGTTAGCCCAGCCCTACCAGTCCTTTGCGCTACGGGAGGTCGCCAGTTCGAATCCCGTCCAAGCCATAGCTTTTACACAAAAACCAACAGCCAACCATAGGGTGCCACGTGGTAGCCCGTGACTGGGCCACGTGGAACCTTAAAAACCAACCGATATATGCCACGTGTCAGTCACCTATTGGTCCATGTGCCTACCACTTTTCGGAATTCGTACTGCCTCGTCACCTTGCCACATCATTCGTTCCACGTGTCACCCTTCCAGTGGTGACACGTGTCACCTCTGCATTGGTCCATCCGTACGCCAAACCGACTCGTTACGTTCTGCCACGTGTCATCATCCGAGGCTACCATGTGTCATCTGCTAGAGCTTCCATGTCACCTATACGGACCATACGGTCTGCACAGTCAGCATGACACGTGGACTGTACGGACTGTACAGTCATCCCCCTTTTTTTACCTGTTTGACTTTTCGGACAGAACGCGATATCTTCTCCATATGGAGCCCGTTTGACAAAGTAAATATACCACCGAAATTAGGAAGACGAGACGGATGGAATGGCACTGGTTTCGTCGCATTCCGAGCACTTTCAGTTTTGAGCATTTTCAAGCCCTGTCAGGCTTCTGGATCCGATTTCGGATCACTGATGGGTATCGTTCTTGCCTTTTCTGCAATCTGAAGGCGAATTTCGGTGTTAACATATGGGAGAGGATAATTTTACGCGTCATGAAATTAAGAGAGACATTTTTTAGAATGTAGAACTGCGGGTCTGCGGACATTGGGACAAAAGACATGAGAAAAAAGGTAAGTGGAATAGGCAGTTTTCCTAAATCCGCATTTTTAAGAAAATGACTAAGTATAAAAGGTAAAAAGTGCATTTTGGAGGACACGAAGATAAAGGTGAAAATTCAGGGTAGTGTGGTTGCGGGTCTGTGGACATGGGGAAATGCAATTCTAAGACATGTTGGATTCATGCATCATTACTCCCACATCACTCAAAAAGAAGCTAAGTGTTGAAGTTTGGAAAGAAGAAAATGGTGAAGTATAGATACACGACATTACGGGTCTATGGACCTAGAAATTTGATAATAGTGCAACCCACAACTTGCATTTGAAAACATAAAAGTAAGGAAGTTCAAAAAGTGAAGAAAAGCAAAGGAAAAAGACTAAGAATGGGTGTGTATATAAAAAAAATGATCAATGAATCTGGATCAATAGAACCTTAGTTAAATTTGGAAAGATATCGATGGATATCAAACCCTCATGGTTCATTCAAAATTGAGATTGGATCTGGACCGTTCGATCTGCAAAAGGGTTGAGCCCGAAGGCATGAGGATGCAAGGCTTGCAAGAAAAACTGTGAAGTGTGGTGGCATGAAAAATTGATGGTAAATCCTACAAGCATGAGCCCAAAGAAGGACGAGAGCAGTTGGATTGGTGGAGAGTATATTTGTAACATCAAATCTGTCAAGCCCATTGGTCAGTTAAATAACATGTACCTTAGGAACCTACGTTAATCTAGGTCATTGATTGACACAGATGTCCATCGTCTGATCTATCAGACAAGGTCATTACATCGCAAGGGATAGGTGTGATGGACGATTCCATGTTAGCATAATGAGTTAGTGTGCTATGTTGGCATGATGTGTCAACAACTCATCAACAAGGTTAGCTAAGTTGGAGGATGACATGTGGCCATCATGGATAGATGGAATGGTTTAGATCAGCGTGGGTTCCCCAAACTACATGACCATCAATGGAGTTCCATGGATTCAACGTCAGATATGATGGCCAAGATATGCTCAATTTGATAGCCCTTATTCATTTTGAGCTCAAATATGCATGACCTTTAACTCCATTAGGCGAACTTTTTCAAGATGCGAAGTCACCATTGAAATTCTCAAACATATTCTTCCACAAACATTCTTCCAGGGAATCCAACAACATAGGTATTTTCGATCTAACGGTCGATATCATTATGGGATTTAAATATGCTTGATCATCCAATGTCTAATCTATTAGAAAATATCCTTATATCATGAGGGCCAAGTGAAAAGGAGGATGTCATGCCGACATTTTAATCCAACATGCCACATTGGCATGCCATGTCAAGGACTCATCAATGAGGGTAGATGAGTTGGAGGCTAACAGATGGTCATGTTTAATAAGTGGGACCCTTAGCTGAATTTGGAAATAGGTTGACTAATATTGAACCCTGACCATTCAATAGGATTTGAGATTGAATCTAGACCATCTGATTTGGAAAAGGGTTAATCCCAAAGGTGCTAGGCCACAAACCTTGTGAGTTGCGAGATGCGAGAAAAACAATGAATAGTGGTGGAATGAAAAATCAAAGGTAGATCCCATGAGAATGATCCTAAAGAAGGATGAGAGTCATTGGATTGGTAGGAAGTATATATGGACTATCAAATTTGTTGGGCCCATTGGTCGGTTAAAGAAAATGAAACCTAGGACAGATTCCTCTTCATTCTTGTACACAAGCCCTAGGCCAGATCCTGCAAAATTTCTTTCCAAATTACTAGCCTTGAACCATATCCTGCAAAATTTCCACTTCTATACACAAACCATTTATGCCAAATTACCATAGCTTTAAACCATTTCCACTAGGGGAACTTCCATTCTGTCAAACCAATGAACAGTGTGGAGGTCACTCTCCTTGACTACACTCATTGGAAGAAAGATCATGTTCCCTACACCTACCAATCCTAGGGCCTCCACAAGAAATCTCATATGAATTCTTAGCTAGAGTGTTTGAGCACAAGGGAGGACTTTCACTACCTATGTAGTCTCTCAACAACCCCCCTACTCTCAATGGCATATCGATTACCCAATAATTTTCAAGTATGTGACTCTCTTAGCTTAGGTCGGGTTCAGGGTTCTCGTCCCAATCACACAGTTCTGCTACTCTGTTATTTTTTGTCTACTCTTTTTTATTAGAATCCCTCTTGACCACTCTTCTTCTCATGGATTTATTCTCATGGTCTTCACACATCTCCCTGAAGGTTCTTGAACAACCCTTCTTCTTCTGTCAGGATTAACTTGTGGGTAAAAAATAATCAATGAGGTGGTACTAATTGTACCCTAGATGAAATTTTTGAGTTTTCCTAGCTAGCCCATCATACTTCCATTCATTACAGGTAGTTGAATCATCAAATACTATCATCCTCTCATTAATTGATTTGTTTTAAATTCAGGAAAAAGAGAAATAGTTGATTATTCCCAAAAAATAATTGAGAAAGGTGGCTTGGGATCTCTAGCATGATGAACTCCCACTGGGCCACCTCACTATTCCCTCTCATGGTATCATGGATAGTACTTGTGTTTCACCCTTCAATTAGTTGTATGGATTCTTTATTACACCATAATACAATTTACATTTTCCAAATTACCATGTTATGGTAACATTATCTCTATGCCAAGGTAATACCATCACTAACCATAAATAATTACAAATTATTTGGGGAATCAAAACAAGGTGTTACACGTTTTAAGCACCTTCAATAGACATAACTTTAGGCTAGTCAATGTATGTATATAATTTTGAGTACACTTTAATGGAGGAACATCCATGGTACAAAATGTTATCTTGCACATCTCATCGATTTTAGTAGTTTATATGTTGTCTTAGATTTTATGTTGCTACATAAATTGCTATAACAAGTGTTACAAAAGAAGAAATAGATACTCCAACAATTGTTATTGACAAAGAGATAATTGCTATAAAATTTGTTATAATAGTTTCCATAGATGCAAAGACAACTTCCACATAACTTGTTGTAGACGAAATACTTAGCTATAAAAAAATATAACAACACAAAATATCTGTTATAGTAGTAGGTATTTTTTCATTATGCCAACTGTCACATGCACTATGAAGGCTTAAGAATGAATTAAAATTCCACCATTGACTACACTTCCATCATTATTGACAAAGTAATGGAATGTAGAAGGTTCACATAGCATGGAGTTAGCAAATTATTGAGGAAGGATTAAGTTGAGCATGTAGATGAGGAATATTTAACTCATGAAATTACAAGAAGAACATTTTCCCTCCATCCACGTCAACAAAATAAGGGGAATCAACTGCGATGAATGTAAAGAGATTGAATGATTAAATTAATGGTTCATACCATTCACATTGTTCCATCTATGTATAAAATTATATGCACACAAGTAAGAAAGACCCTTTGAGGTACATAGAGGCATTGTTCCTCTAAGTAAAGTTCCATTAAATGGTGGAAGAGGTACATAGAGGCATTGG